>VXAY01007338.1:1005437-1017492 GCA_013399855.1 Oxyruncus cristatus
AAAAAAAAAAAAAAAAAAAATAATAATAAATTAAAAGCCTGGCTCTCGTTATGTTCCTCATTTGAAAATCCAGCCTCGGCTGTAAGTGATGAACATGCAAACACCTGACCTTGAGCCATCCTGAAAAACATCACCAATTCTGCCAAGAAAGCAAGCAGCACTGAGATAAATCCAATGCACTATAAAAGAGGTCATTCATTTAGTCAAGGAGTAGTAATCAATGCCTGAAGTTTAAAGGAGACTTTAAATAACAAAACTGCTCGCCAGTCTTCGCAAGAGCTTGATCTCTGACAAGATGAGGTGAACAGAACATTTTTCATTTTCAGCATGTCTTAAACACTCAGTAATGGAAACAGAAACACTCTGCAGTAACATTTCTCTCCCATTCCTGCCCAAGCACCTACGGCACACCACAGATCCCAAAGAATTCCCAGAGCATTGCAACATTTGTATTATATAGATCCAGTACTTGAGAGCTATTTTTGTTCACCATGTGAGTTCCTACTCACACAACGAAACCAAAAGTCCCTGGAGGAAAAGCAAACTATCAGAGTAGATTGTGCACAAAGAGCTTTGCTTACCTGCATTTTCCCCAGAGCAGAACTGAACTGCTCCTCAGCAGTGGCCTGGAGATTCCTTGCAATGGTAACCGCATCGCCCCCGAGGAGCACCTGCCGAAGTTGTCCTGCTTGGGTTTCTATGATCGCTTTACTGAGCTTTGTCAAGCCTCTCATGACCATGATGGCATCACCCGCCATGACTGATGTCTTTCCGCGCTGAAAGATAAAGAAGGAGAGGGAGCAGGGGAGGCAAGATGTTAAGGAACAAGTTTGTAATGAGTTTCAAGTCACCTAAGAGCCAGCAGCATGTCCCCAACACTTCTCTTTCTGCTTTGGCAACCAGCTCCCATGGGAACCTGACTGCAGCTTGGATAGGACACAGGCCAGGCTGAATGACAGCGAGTTAGCTGACCTTACCGGGCAAAGGGAAAATTCTCCTTGTGCGTATTCATGAGTTAGGATAACTTTCCAGCACTCCACACAAATATCCAAGTTACTACTGACCAGGGAAAGCAAAGACAGGTAAACACTGCAAAGATGGTCTTGATTCTCTCAAGATGTCTGAAGAGGATTAAAAACATTAGCATTTGACATCTAATTACTATGAGTCCCTGGAACATGTTCTTGGGGTCTGACAGCACTGTCACATTCCGTTTCTGCCCTGGAGCTATGCCTCCTCCTTTTACACAGCCAAATTTCTTCACTCCCACACCAATGTTTAAGTATTGTCAGTCCTACAAAGGTAGTCTGCTCCATCACCAACATACTCTGCTACTTTTAACTGGAAACTTGAACATGCTCAGAAGATCTACCTATCACAGCATTTGCAAAGTGCTGAATTTCTTAGTCCCCCTTCTTTTTCATGGGGCATTCCATCTCGGACTCATGACAGTCTGTTCAGTTTCAGTCTCTTTAAACACAAACTGGACACTGTAGGATGCACGACAGAGTGTGTCTGAGAAGAGTAATTTCCATTCACCCCTTTGCCTCAGCCTAGAACCAAGCTCAGGCTCAGGACACCAGCTCCCCCAAACCACTGTGGTTCATGTAAAAGAAAACCAGGAGTGGCCGGGGTATAAAACCCGTTTTGCAACAGAGATTTTCACCTGCTTATTTCACTCGTCTCCTACATCTTCAAACCACAGTCAGAGTCACGGTTCCAGGGCTGGCTCAGTTGCACATCCTCCCGTCTTCACTGACACCAAAGACAGCAGTTGGCACAAGATGCTGACTAAGGTTCAACCTTGCCTACACAGCATTCTCTATAATGATTTGGAGAAACTCTGACTGCAATAGGTACCAAGTCCTAGTCTAAGGCCAGATATTTAAGTTATTTCCTAGGTAGGTACGCAGTTATCAATTCATTTTTAGAAGGTAACCTGTCAACATGCACATATGCTGCACATAGGCACTTCAACTATAAACATTAGTTCAGTGGCACGGTACAAGTGATCCTGAGTCAACAGTACACACGGCATTATGCTCAGCTGCAGAGCACAAGCAACTGGATCCAGTTACCTTCTCGGGAAACACAAAGCCTGGTAACAGCAGACGGGCTTGTGAGACAGTCATACAGGAGAAGAATGGACTGCTAAAGCTAAGTTTCTGGCTAAGTACACAATTTTGCTGCAATCACACAGGAAATACATGGATTACTAGAGCCGAATTTCAGAGACACATTATTATGCAAATGCAGGATAAAGCCCAGTTACTGGAATATTTGTTCAACAACTGTTAATCACTGATCTAAATCAGGGACAACCACTGCAGCCAGGGAATGTTACACATTACATGCTTTAGATACAGTGTTAGAATGACAGTCAAGTGCTTACAATGAATCTCGGCTTAATGGGTTAGCTGTAAAAATAAAAATCAAGTCCACATAGGATATTATTCTGTGGTTCTCTTTACAAAACCTACCCATGCGCTCCCGACCTGTAACAAATGTTATTCCTGCAGCTCTCCAGAGTTTAATCACTAGGGTTGGTTTTAATGTTGTATAATGCACTTTTAAACTCAAAAGTTGCCTGCCAGGTAAGGAAATGTACTCAGACAACAGGAAGTGTTTTTTTACCCCCACATCTTCATACTGGAAATTTCCACATGGATCTCACTCAAAGCATTTGCAGGCGGTCCTTGCAATTCAAAGCCAGGCAAAGAAACCAGCCAAGAACCCAGTACTGTCCTAGTTGAAATGAGACCATTCAAAGGTTGCCATTGCTAAGAAATAAGTGCTTTTGTGGCTGCAAGTATTAGCAGCACAGGAAAGCTTGAATGCAAAAAGCTCATTCCCTCCCAAAAAGGGCAACAAAAGTAATGCAATATAGATCAGTGTACACTCAAACAACACACACAAAAACATCCACTTTTAACGTGGATTCCTTCTAACCAACAATACTAAAACCATATCCCCCTTTCACCTACAAACAGCTGAAGATCTAGTCACGAAGTGACACGATATGCTAAATCTGCATTTTTTAAAAAAATCTCCCAACAAAATTTCAGGGAAGCTAATGCAACCACAAGTGAAAAACATACATTGCATAATGTGCGTTCAACCCCCCATTGCTAAATATATCAACAAGCAAGGAGGACCCTGTACAGATTTGGCTACAAGACACCGTACTGGGCACATTCCTACCAATATCCTTCTGGCTTCCATGTTATCAGTTCCATTGTCCATGCACAACAGCTATAACCACCTGGGTACCAGGCAAGTGATTTGTCAGCTCAGAAGCATCAGCAACATGCTCCTACATGGCACTGCCAAAGGACAGGCTATTCTAACAGGACATTTATCCCAGCAACTTACTGAAATCCAGGCCTCTGTGGAGGAAACACAAGCTTACAGGCAACCAACTTGTTTTCAATGATCTCCAGATCCTTGGCAGGCAGCTCCCAGACCCAAATGCAAATCACAGTATAAGCACAAAGGCAAGGCATGGCTCAAGAAGAACTTCAAAGGTCAAATCCAAGGACAGCCACCAACAAATAAAGGGAAGAACATATTTTCAGAAGCGAGACCCTACTCCTGCTTTTGTACAGAACTGTGGCCATCTCCTTCCATTCCTTTTGAATACAAAGTCCTCACCTTTAACAAAGCACAATCAGGAAAAACCAGCAGAAAAAATAACTGTATTACAATGATTAATCCTTCAGCAACAGGCATTAGGAGCAAGAAAACATTCAGGTACTGTCTGTACCCATCATCAAGCAATATGAAAGTGAGAGCTAAGAAGTGCAATGAAAACTGAACTGATACTGGATGCATTTTCCTCAAGTGGAAAAAATCCTAGGTTATCTACTTCTGTAGGCCCTACATTTAGCATGGTATGTTGGTTAGTTATCACAACCAAAAGGAGAATCAAGAAGGTAAAAGACTACACACAAAAAATAACTAAGAATTAGGAAAATTACCATTTTTCTTCAATGAAAAAGCCATAAGCACAAGCAAGGCCAAGAGACACAAAAACTGAGACAGAGGAAGCACACACTTTCGAGAAGGCTGATACTATCCCAGCGCTACGCTCATGTTAATACCCAGTGCAGACAGTAGGAAAGAGATTCCCCCCCTTCCCCCACCAGGCAAGTTGTATTCATGCTCCTACTAAATCAATAAATAAATAGTGTAAGCAAGCTCTATCAGAAACGGTTTTAGTAAGTGGTTTCAAATGGAATCAGTGCAAGTGTACAAAGTCTGTAACACACTTGACTTGTCCCCTGAGGATTCATTATCCAGCACTAGCAAAGTAGGTCACTGGGGCCAGGGAGTACAGACAAGTCAGCTGTGTCTACACAAGCTGTCAGAGCGCCCCTAACCTGGACTGAAGAGGGTTGACAAGTGTTCATCGTGAGCCATTTTACAAAAATAGGTAGGGTCAAGAGCTTTGGCTCAGTAAGCTTTTCACAGCTGAATGAACCCCTGGAAAACACCCACACCTTCTAGCGTGAGCAGGCTCGAGCCAAGCCATCCTTAGACACGGGGCACGGTCCACATGGCCGGCAGAGAGGCTCGTACAGGTTACAAGCCACACCAGTAGGTAAATCATCTCCTGACACTGCACCTGATTCAGAGCCCTGTTGTAACAGCAAAACTAAATCAATCCCTGGGATGCTCCTTTGTGCAACAACCATCTGCACCACAAGCCACCATCCTCTACAGTGACTAACTGCAGTGTTTTCTTTTCCTTCTTCAATATGCCAGATTACCAAACTGAAGGTTTAAGAAAGTGTAACAAGACACTCAGCGTATCAGGGGCCAATAACAGAAACAGAAAGCTTCACAACAGGCAACAGATGAAATCATATATTTGTCCTGCTTTAAAAACACATTCCTCCATTCGTTTCTTTTCCACATGCTAACGTGCTCCTACAGACACACAGACCTGCAGCTCACCTACTGCTGAGTAATTGAAAAAAAAAAAAAAAATACACCAACAACCAAACAAAACCCCAGCAGTTTCACCCTGAAGTATTTTCCCTTCAGGTCTGTAGAAGTTTTAGCTGCCTTCTTTATTTTAATTTTAAATAAAAAACTTTTGTTTTAAAGAAATTAAACAAAAATTAGTAATATTAGGCTGGACAGGCAGTAAGACAGATAATTAAATATCATGCTTCAGGAAGAAGAAACAGACTCTATACCTCCCCCCTGCTGTTATCCTTTATTCAATCACTGTTATCTTAGTTGTATCTAAACAAGGACTATAACCTTGGCATCAGTGTTATACCCACCAACACCATCAGAACAAGTGTGGCAACAGTATACTGAAATAAAAGTAACAAGCATCACAAACAAGAGCAAATTTTTCCATGGCCATAAACCAACAGAAGACTAAGTTAAAAATAAGTATTATTCATTAAGTTGCTCTGCAACTGTTCTTCCACAGATTTTTTTCCATTTCTTTTTATGTGTGTTGCCATATCAACCCTTTCATGTGATCCTTTCATTCATGGCCTTTTTCAGTTCCGTCACACACCTCCCCACCAGTTCCTTTGATAGCAGATTTCCAGGTCCCTGCCTAGATGTATTTTCATTAGCTGGATTCCCTGGGTCACAGCTGACCCAAATTTTAACCATGCAGGGCACATAACCTGCATTTTAAAAGGAGAAAATTGCCATCATCCTTTAAATTGAACTGAAAAGCTACCTTGCTTATCCTTCATTCTTCCCCATTCCCACAACTCCTACACGCTGCAGCTCCAGAAGAAATTAAAGATCTGACCAAGAACCCCCATATTTGAGTCCTGGCCCATGGCCTGCACTCCAGCCTCTTTAAACTGAATTCATCAAGCATCTGAAAGCTGCTCTGCCCAAAGCAGTTTGCCAATGCCATTTAAAACAAACACCTTTGAAGGGCAGGCGGAACTGCTTTGCTTTCTAATCGCTACAATAGCGGTACACGCACTGATAGAAGTGGGCTGCTTGGCAGACAAATGCATCTTTCCAACAAAATTCAGAAGGCTTAGCAGTCATTTTTCCCAAATGACAGCTAGTTCAAAACCCAGTTTTCCCCATAAATTGCCTGACACACAACATAAGAGTGAAAAGAATGCCTGGACCACTTTAGAAGTAAGCATGGTCTGCTTTATTTTAGGCACAGATACATCCAGGCAAAGCGAATGCTCTGGACAAACAGCTCTATTTACTTCTTTCTGGACAATGTCTGGGGACATGCAAAAGTATAGTCATAGCCCACATGCCTGGAATTAACAGAGTATCTCTCTTCCTTAGCCACAGATCTAGGAATAATTCACCCACAATTAAGATCTCAGTGAGAGAGCACATTACAGGTCACTTCTGATATGCCTTGACACAATACATTAATAAGATTCTGGCCTAGGTGCACATTTCCCATTACACTGAGGTAGATCCAACTCAGTTGCTGCGATTTTAAGGTTGCCGCTCACTCACTTTTCTCGGAGACTGTGGCCTGTGCCTGCTTCTGTATTTGTATCTGGTGGACCAAAAAAAGTTCCCTTTACCTCATTTGCAGGGCAAAAAGGTTTGGACCATTGGGATATTTCAATCTGGAGTTGTTTTTTTACCCAATATGCAATCTTTGTATTATTTATGTTACCAAGAGACAAGGAAGAAAGAATAAGAGGACAAGAAGAAAGGGGATTTTTTTTGTTTATGCAGTGGGCAGTGCTTAGAAGTGCATTTCACTGCACCTTCTACATAGCTTGAAAGCTGCAGGCACAAGTATGACTTTACTCACATAAATAATTCTGATAAATTCCATGATTAAAGTTACTTCTCATGCATGTAGACAATTCATCCAACAACAAGGACAACAGTATATTAAAATCAAAAGGGAGCATGACCTCAAAGCACACAGATTAATGTGAGATTGTGGCAGATGCAATATTTGAAGCATGTACTTAAGAAACAGAACTACAAGCTGAATCTACACCTTTATTTGGGTTTATGGCAAGTTTGCACAAAAGCACAGTTCACTAGTTCCAAGTCATCCCTCTGCCAGTGTCAACATACAGCATCACTTTAAAAGACAAATCCCCCACATCCACATGGAACAACTCCACCCAGCAGTATTTATAAAAACGTTACACTAAAGCTCTGCCCTGATTAAATCCAAACATTGTGCTGCAAACAAAAACTGAACATTACAAATGCCTGTGCCCCCAGGTCTGTGGAGCAGCTCTGTCCTCTCACAGTCACTTGACCAGTTAGAGCAGAAAAGACCACCACAGGTCAGCCTTCTCTGATGCACAGGCAGCCAGCCCCTGCCTGATGCACAGCTCCGCAGTGCTAAGCTCTGCACAGGAAACAACAGAGCTCCCCACTGATCTCACAGTCTGAACTAAAATATAAAGTATAAATCAGGAAGGTTATCAATTTGTAGCTAATTTTTTTTGGCATACACTGTTATTTTGCACTTGTTTTTATTGGAAGTTTTGACCTTCTGAAAGCACAACGACTCCAATTTAGGAATTGGAAACCGATAAATCTCTATGCCTCACAAACAAGTGCAAATTCCTTTTGACTCAAATACACTACTATTTACAGCAAAATTCTTGAGAAAAACAGCACCTCTTCCTCTTCCATTTAAACACACATCACTTCACTCATAGACCTCAAAAAACTGGGGAAAGGGGACTGATACCACAGCTCTCTACTTTAGAGGGAGGAGAGCAAGCTATCCACCTGAATTACACCACATGTCAGGGATGGGGTTGGGAACAGAATCACAGCGCTCTCCAGGGTACATTGCCTATCCCTATGTACTATCTGAATATTCATCCGTACAGAGTAAAGAGAAACAAGGATTTAGAGCTGGTTTGCTGATCACCTTAATGGTATATTTGTTAACAGTCACCTCTAAACGATTAAATGCCATACTGGCAGTGGTTTCTAGTCAGCAACTTTCTAATTGTAAGCTTCTGGAAAACTAAACACACCCTGTAACTGTGCTGTAGATCTGTCTTCCCCAGGTGTAAGAAGATATTTTGCTCATTATCCTTCGTGTACACCAGGACAGACCCTTGCACACCATGTCCCACGTCACTACATTATGAAGTCAGTAAGTGGTACCCTCACAGGTCTCTGGGTGGCAAACACACTCCCTCTGCTCACACAGTGTGTGTGACCCTTTATGGCCCCACCATGAGCAGCAGGTCAAACACCACAGCCTCCCACTACTGAGCCTGCAGGTGTTCGTATCTGTATAGGTCCATGGCTTCCAACCTTGCCCTGGAAGCTAGGGTTAAGTTCCAATTCAGCAACTTACGACACATCCTAATCTATTCACAGCCCTCTAACATACCAGCACCCTAGCTATGGCAGCTTTCTTTTTTCCTGGCTGTGCCAAAACCTCCCCATCAGAAGCGGAAAAAGAGGACGAAAGAAGAGGACCGCTGGCAAAAAAAGACTACTTCAAGAAGACATAAATTGATTCTCTGTGCTGAAGGGGAACATGGTCTATCAGAATCTACAGCTCCTGCATTACAGCTGTGTCATAGACAAGTTCTTTCTGTCAGCTCCTACTTACCATACATAGGTACTTTTGACACTGGGGTAAGAAAGAGCAATGAGCTCTCTATTTCTTATAACTTAGAAGTAAACTCAACCTGCAGGATCTTGTACCTGATACCGAATCTGTAATCTACAACTGTTGATTCTCTCTACGAAGAGTATTTTGAAATCACATTCTACATAACATGAACATACTGCCTTTCTAAACTGGAAAAGCCAAAGCTTTTTGCAACTTGTATAGGTGCTTTTGAAAATCCCCAGATTTCCGGAGTTAATTCTGAATGGCCATGCTCCACAAAGCTTCGCTATGCAATGTAAAATTGTAGGCTTACCAATTTCAGAAGAGTTCTCGAAAGGAAACAATCCACTTGCAACTTACTACCCAGTCATTCTCCCTTCCACCTCTTCCCTAGTCCTGACTACTCTCTTGATGAGCACTTTGACCATGATGAGGATTTAATACTCTCAAGTGGCACAATTCAGACAGCAGGAGAGCTGTGACATTTGAGAACACCACCTCAAGCCCTTTCATAAGTACATTTGTTCAGCACATCCAGAAAAAAAACGAGACGTGCAACTGGTTAAAAAGGTCGCATGAACAGCAATGAAACAGGTCACAAAGATTTAATCTACACAGAAAACCAGGACTAAGTGCAAAACTAGTAAGAGAACTTTGTAAGTGGAAGTTATCGCTTCCACAACACGAAACAGCTCTAGGACCATACAGATCACAAGCAGCTCATCTTTCCCGGTGTCTCTACATACAGAATCTATGCAGGTTTTAAGAAAAAGACATAATCTTACGCAATTTCCTGAAAAAAAATCTATTTTTTTAACTCTGTACATGCATGCAGACTTGTTTAAGCAGACAGATGAACTTAAAAGTTTATAAAAGCCAGCTCCACAAATTGACAGCTAAGTTTTTCAGAGCAAGTAAGATCATTTTCTATGCTGCATGAAGCACATAGAACAATTCAGATACTGAATAGCTTCATTTAGCACAACACACCTACTGACTGACAAAACACAAAAGCTATTAAAATAAAGTGCAGAAACACAACTGTGCAAAGAAAGGGCAAAATTAGTGCATCCTGTTATTTCTTGGTCTTTGTCACCAGCTTAGATTGGTTTAATTTTGCCATCTTCTGTAAAGGAGAGAGAGGTAAGGGAGGGGAGCAAAGTAAGTGGCATGTAAAAAATTGAGAAGCTAAAGATAAAAAATTTAATATAAAGATAGACACATGCCTATAAAATGAACTTTCACTGCTGAGTGGGAAAGCAGGCAGTGACGGAACCCACGCCCCCAAAATACTGTGCTTTACTATCAGCTTGCATTTTAGCTCCACACACAAATAACTTGTTTTCTTCTTCAGGTCCTAAAGGAAAGCAGACACTTGGAGCTCCAGCAGCACTTAAAGCACTTTTATAATACAAACTGAAAGAGAAGATACTCTACTCCTAGAGATGCTCCATTCCAGAATATACAGCTCCGTAAGCTAAAAAGCCTCCTCTTCCAGAATTCTTTCTTAAGCAGTTTTAGAGGGACAGAACCAGATCTACATACATGCAGGAGATACGGTTCCTAAATACTGCTTCAGGATCACTACCTCCATCATATGCTGAACTGTTCATCCCCATCAGTATAGAGAAATTAAACGTAAAAGATAAATGCTTATTTTTGCATCAAGCCAAGTCCTGAGATGCATTTGGCAAGGCCACACAGATCAATCAATTTATACCATGCACACCGACACATAAGATAAAAGACCATGAGAGACAGGCAACTCCTACCACCCTTGAAGCAAAAACACACAGAGAAGAAAACCAAAGCAATCCTTACCTACAAAAACCTCTAAGTAATCAACTAATTTAACGTTAAAAATTAAGAAGCAGGAATTCAGCTGCTGTCTCTTGTCTCTTCATTTCCAGAAAGATAATAGAGCCTGACAAACAGGGTGTGAAACAACAGACCACCACTTTCCTGTAAAAGGACTACTGGAGGACTACAAGCCAAAAAAAGTTCTGTTCTTGCTGCATGGATGCAATGAGCTATTATTAACTTGTGTTAACTACCACAGTGAATTAACCAGAGCAGCATTGCACAGCACAGGATTCTCCTTGGCAGCAGTGAAACTAGGTGATCAACAGATCAGACAGTAAACATGTGAAGGAATTCTCCACATATGGCCTTTTCTTCTACTATCACACGATTACTAAAAGGGAGACACTGTCGAAGCACAGCAGGTCATTTTTTTTCCTCATATTGAGTAAGACTGGACAACATAAAACTGTTTATTCTAAGCATATCTTAATTCAAGGTTACCAAGGTCATTGCTAACTAAGAACAACGAAAAAACACAAAATACAAAAATAAGTCCCCTGGTCTAAGAGCAAGCAGGTTCTTGCTGGCTCTGGCTGCAGTTCATGTAAACTCCTTCTGATAACACATGAAAGTTCTGATTGCATGGCAGAAAAACAGATATTCTCTTAAACACCAATCTGCATTCAACCTGCAACATAGAAGAATTTCTTAACCCCTTCTGAAGACTTTTACTGAGCAACAACTGACTTTGGCCACTATCCTTCTGCACTGAGTGCTAGGAATTATTTTGCATATGCTCAATGAATACAGTCCATTTAAAGACAAGCAACTCAGAAAAAAAAGCTCAGAAATTGTTAGGTTAATTCTTTTTAGGAAAACAATACTTTCAGTTATTGAAAGAAAAGCTTTCACATTTTTCTTTGCCTAAACACCAAAGAATTAAAAATCTGCTTCATATTTATTGTGAGTTGCTTTCTAACTTCTTTATTTTTCATAACACTAACCACAAAGATTGGATTTTCATTCCAGAGAAGCTCCCCACTACATTCCTGCTTGGTGGGCTATCAGAAATAGTGTTATTACTTAAGACACAGTCCTGCAGAAATCAGAATGGTCAGCAACCACGGAAACAACATTGCACAAGTCAAACTTTTGTTTTTTTAGTTCGTTATAGGTAGTTTCTTCGGTGTCTGTTTAAAACTAAGTATCCCCCCATCAATTCCTGTTCACTTTATGCAATGACTCTACAAGCCTGTAAAAAGCAATATTACTTCCTCACACACCTTACCAGAGCCAGGGGTCTCATACGGTTTTTTTGCCCCACATTTCAGCTACAAGCAAAGCGTAGAACAGCCAACAGCTTGATTTTACATCCGCCTTCAACCAGACGCACAGATCGGCCCCAGCAGCGAGCAGGACAGAGAACAGAGAGGCTCTAACCCGGAACAGCCTGCAAAGCAGCACAGCACCAGGCTCTGCGCTTCCTCCTGTCATGCCCTTGCAAGGTGCATTCCCTACGGAGCGGAATTCCACCCTCTGCCCCGAGCACTTTCGGGCTGCGCTCGCCGCTCACCTGCCCGTGCGAGCAGCGCCGCCATCCCCGCCGCGCCGCCGAGCGCAGCGCTCCCCGCGGGGCGGGAGGCGGGACCCGGCGGCCCCGCTCTCACCCCGGGCGGACAC
>VXAY01007338.1:1018358-1075141 GCA_013399855.1 Oxyruncus cristatus
GGGGTGGGCAGCGGCCGCACCCTGCGCGTTAGGTGGGCCCGGGAAACAGCGGCTGTCGCTGCTCGGGCGGTGCCCCCGGTCTCTCTGTGTGTGCATGAGGACATGGGCAGGAGCGCCGCGCCCGGCAGACTCCAGGGAGATGCCAAGGGACGGGAGCAACTCCATTTCCACGTCGGGGAAACCTTTGTTGGTGGGTGCCTATGTGGTTTTTTTTCAAAGCATCGGCTTAAAACCGGGGTTGATGCGTTGGGAACTGCTCATGCTGTTGGGAAATGCTCGTAATACACATTGGAAATAAAAGCATCGCGTTGTTTCCTACAGGTCGCTCCCGTCTCTCAGAGGCTGCAAGGGGCGCACGGTCACAGCCAGCGCTGTGCCTGTCTGGATGCTCTGGTAAGCGCCTGCCTCCGTCAGCAACTTTCCTGTCTGAAAAACAACAATGCATTCTTTATGGTGCATTTGCCACATGGCTGCATCAGTGCAAAAGTACATTTGGATGAGGTTTGGAGATTAAATCATTCATTTCTTCCTCAACCAAACAGGATTCATAATTCTCCTCTAGTTATAGCGTAACTTCCAGGAGTGACCAACACACAGCCCCGAGCTTTAATTTCAGCATTGTCGGTTGCTTGCTTTGGCCAACCTTTTCAGCTTACCAGTAGTTTGAACTGAGCACTTAAATCCACATGGGAGGACCTGTATCTAAGTTAGTAGGCGTTGTGGATTTGTGAAGAAGCAAACTGGATAAATGGTCTGCTGTAAGTGTGTATAGGAGTTTAACCCTACAAAATCTCTTGGTAAATATTACTGCCAAGCTGTTAGTGCCAAACTTGCCTCCCTCTGATAATTGTTATCCAGCTGCTTACATCAAAGCTTATTTGGCTGGTATTTATCAACACACTAAATATTGTTCAAATAGTAAATATTACCTATATTTCTTCTTTTTCGGTTTGTTTTTTTTTTTTAAATAAAGTATATGCTTCCCACCCAAGCCCCACTCAGCATCCTAGGTAGGCCATGGGGAGATCTCTGCAAGGCACAAAACAGACAGCTACAAATAAATTGGTGAAACACATCACCCAGACATTATCTGATTAGAAGCAAGCCTCAGTCAGGACTAGAAAGCCCTAGATTTGAACCTGAAAGATGAAAAAAAAAACTTCCCTGGGGAAGACACGTTATTGAATTAAATGCTGTAGGCACGAGTTGTGTATAGACATGGTATATCTGAAATGGGAAGACCAAATGTGACACTTCTGTGCGTGATAAGGGGATGGAGACTCAATGTGTAGATGATGGAAAAACACGGCTGCAATAAAATACCAACCTTGAAAAATTTTGTTCCAAAACAAATGCCTTGTTTTCTTAATTTCAATACTGACACCTCCGGAAATGCACACAAATTAACTGTTCTATTTGTGGTTAATTTCATACTGTTTTGTCTAAAGAAACAATCATCTTTACCCTCATCTGGAAAAAGGTTAAGTTTTAGATGTCTTTTCTAATCACACACTTTTATCTATTCCTGTGCTGAATTTGGATGTCAGTGCTAAGTTTCTGTGTAACATCACTTAGCTTGCATCAGCTCAGCATTAATTGTGAAATATGTCTTACTCACTGTGCTGAGCACGGAGAACTGGAGGGTTCCTGCATGAGCACGCTGTCATGGTTCAAGAGGTAGGCAGAACAAGCACAGGATGAAGCTCTCCCCATCTTTCAAAGATGGGCCTTGCTGGTTCCCTTTATTCACACATGGTAAACCATTGGGTATTTCTGCCACTGCTGTTCAATTTGCATCACGCCTTCTGTTGCCAGGCTTTCTGCAGCCTTAAAGGACCTACTGAACTTGAGCTCAAGGGTAGCTCTTTCTATACTTAAGGAAGAGAGAAGTGTCTGTTTTCTCACCCAGTTTGGAGTGCAAAGAGGTAGCACTGAAAGCTGGACTGAAGCTGCTGGGAGCAGATGGTATATGTCCCTCTTTGTTACTTTTTAGTTCTTGAGGAGAATAGGGGCAGGACGCCCGGGACTCACAATCAAAAATCCAAAGGCTAATTTTTGTGGGGATGGTTGCCTAACATTGTCCACAGTCCTAAATAAAAAGTCAAACATGGGGTGTGTGAAGTACTGTAAGTTATTCCATGGCAGAGGCCATGCAGGATCTTCCTGTAAACTGGAGAAAAATGGTAAAAGAGAAAAAATGTTGTCAATGTTTTATATGGTTTAGTGCTACCAATTATAAAATTTACAGCCTTAACCCTGGAAGAAAGAAGGGGCAGAGTGCTGTACTTGAAAAATAGACGAGGGAGTCATCCTTTTCTTCAGAAAGGGTACCGGTGCTTTATGTAACAGCCTCATTGTTGGCTGTTCCTGTGGGCTTTCAGATGTTCAAATTCAGGTTCCCTCTCTGCTTATGAAGACTTACAGCATCCCACCCTCATACTGGGACACTAATCATAATGCATGCTCTCTTGCCTTCTCTCCAGCCTTACTCATATTATTGTTCTTTATTTTTATGGTCTACACAATGGGAAAGCTCAGCAAGAGGAAATGAGAACGGAATGCTCCTGCATTCCTTCCAAATCCAAGGCAAATATACAGTCTGACCTTGTGCAAATTGTGCCTTGCTCAGAGGCAGGAGACATGGACATGAATCCTGTGGGGATCAGCCCAGGCAGCTCCATTCTGGTTTTGTGCCCTTCACCAAAGGACTGTAGGTAAAATAGCAGTGACACCTTCATCCAGGACCTGAATCAACTCTGAGAGTTTGTGTAGGAGCTGATCTGCCAAATGTGCTGTGCAAACACTTAACAAATAAAGCCCTTCCAAACAAAAGAGAGGGAAGAAATCTAGTCCCTATGGAGAGGCCTTTTTTACAAGGGCCTGTAGTGACAGGACAGGGGGGAATGGATTCAAACTACAAGAGATTAGGTTTAGATTAGACAATGGGAAAAAAACTGTGAGGATGGTGAGGCACTGGCTCAGGTTGCCCAGAGAAGCTGTGGATGCCTCATCCCTGGAGGTGTTCAAGGCCAGGCTGGATGGAGCTCTGAGCAACCTGGTCTAGTGGAAGGTGTCCCTGCCTGTGTTAGGTGGGTTGGAACTACACAAACTTTAGGTCCCTTCCAATCCAAACCATTCTATGAGTCTCTGAAAATTCTGTGTAAATACCTAAGCACTGGCATCCTTTGATGCTTTAGTGACTCCAGTGTGATGTGACAGCAAATGAGGTTGTTGCAGAAAAGCTTTTGCTTGAGTGTCTAAGTCTCATGTAATCTTTGTGCTATATACCTGCACTCTTTTGCAGATGTGTGCATTGCAGATCTGAATTTTCAGAGCAAGCCAGAGCAGTCCTGTGAAAAAGCAAGTTCCTAGACTTTGAGGAGTCTCTTGATTGCCTAAAACAACAAAAAGTGAACATTATTAATAAATCAGCCACAACACATCTTTGGCAGTACAGCCGTCATTTGCTTCTCACAGCTGTTCTATAGTATTCTATTCAGTCAAATATCAACATACTCACTGCCTTATCCAGAAACATTTCTGTGAGTATTTCTAGCAAGAATCTTACAGATGTGAGGATTATATAACTCAGTCTTTTATTAAATTATAATAAAAGCATGATAAATTTGATTATAGTAATATGAATTACAATAAAGCTGTAAGTACTTTAATAGTATTTCTATCCTCATATATAAATATAATGGAAATTATAATAAATTTAAATTGTAACTGATAGTTATAATTTAACTAACGTGGGAGTCACACTCCCTCAGAGCCTTCTCCCTAGAGATGTTAAAATGGTTGTTGAAGATTATTTAATTCTCCAAATATCTTAATTTTGCAAGTTAGAGAGAGGTCAGTAGCTTATCTGAGATCAGTGGGAAACCTTGTAGCAGTGGAAGTCCTGATTCCATAGCAAATGCTTTAGCTGTGCCATCATATCTCCATCTCATATTGCTGGATGATATTTATGTAATGAAGGGCTTTATGGTGCAGTTTCATGAGGTGCATAAACAGCTCTGCTGCAGGTCTGGGGTAGGAGCAGCAAGAAGGGCACTGGGAAGAGCGAGTCCAGGGCTCTCTGGCTGTGAATTCCAGCAGGATCCCTGTCAGCCTTTGGGTGGGATTGCCTTCCTCCTCCTGTTCACTGTTTTCTGAGAGGAGTCTGTTTGCTCACCAACTAGCAGCTCACCATTCATGGGTGCAGGGGAACACCCTAAAAAACCTCTGCCAGTGCTGATGTGATTGAAGAACCCAGTGAAAGCTGGCTTCCCTAAAGCCTTGTACAAAGTGGGACAAGTTCCCAGGGAGGAACATGGAGCAGAATGAGCCAGAATGGCTAAACTTCTACAAACAAAAAAAATGTAGAGAACCGTAGCCTGAAAGGATCTTCGGGCGCTGCAGTAAGAAGGGCTCCATTGCAACAGGAAATTAGTAGGCAGACTACTAACCTGCAGAAAAAAAAGAGTTAATGGAGCCTCAATTAAGCAGCAATTGGTCATGTAATTAGGTTGACAAGTATCCAGGCTGTTCAGAGAACACTAAGAAATTCTTTTGCGTAGGACAGGCCGAAGCTGTTTCTCCAACCACAATATATATGGTTAAACGTGATGAACTTGGAGGTCTTTTCCAGCCTTAATGATTCTAGAATTTTATAATGTATGTCACCATCCTTCTCCCATGTTCATACAACTAACCACAAAGCAAAAGGTGCTCTGGAAATATTTCCCTCAGTCCTCCTTCTCCAAGCAACTGCTGAGGTTAGATAAGCTACCTCTTGAGTGGTTTTGCCTTGTGTTCACTCATCTTCTTTAGAGGGTAATTTCTTCAGGGCAGATGGAATGTCTGTGACTACACAGATGTCCATCAACATCATTATATAGGGATGATGAACTGGAACAACTCAAGTGGAAGTCACTGGACAGGTGGCTTGGTTTTAGTAGTTAGCTTGCAGGTATTTCAAAACGTTGGCAGGTTTCAGTGATGCTGTTTGTACTGTATGTTATTTATATGGCTTTATGGCCAAGGATGACAGCAACAGCTTTCAGAAAGACATGAGATCTCTCTGACTCAGACAGTGGTAGATGCACATCCACTATCATCATACAATCCAAAAGATGGGCTATTTTTGTAATGCTTAAGACTGCCCTGAGTTTTGAACTGTGTATTTTCATCCCAAAGCGCTCAGGCATTCATGGCACTTGTTCTTCTTTTTTCTCTCTCCCCTCAGTGCAAAGGGACAGAGACAAGGCTCCATTTCAGTTAGCACCTTATTTTCAAGATGATTTAATGCTGTCAGAAGGAGATGGATGTTTTCTGGCCAAGAGGAAGACACAGTGGAGGGAGCAGGACAGATACTTCATAGAATCATAGAATATTCTGTGTTGGAAGGGCAAGCGCATTGAGTCCAACTCCTGGCCTGTACAGGACAGCCCCAACATTAACACCCCGTGCCTGAGAGTGTTGTCCAAATGCCTCTTGAACTCTGGCAGACTTGGTGCTGTGACCACTTCCCTTGGGAGCCTGTTCCAGTGCCCAACCACCCTCTGGGTGAAGAACCTTTTCCTGGTATCTAGCCTAAACCTCCCATGGCACAGCTGGTCACCAGAGAGAAATTTCACAATTTCCACCTTAATTTTCCTTCTGGAACTTTGAGTGAGCAGCCTTGCTCTGTACAGCTGGAGAGGGCAGGGAATGCCAGTGGGACTGCTGGAGGGCTCTGAGCCCCCTGGCTGGGAGGAGGTGAGCAGAGATGGCTGTCAGGTTCTGTGGAAGGGAGAGGACTGCTGTAGGGCTGCCTTGTCCCTTAACTGAAAGAAAGGAGAGGGCAGAAGACAGAAAAAACCTTCCCTTTGCCACTCATGTTTTGCCTTGCCTCTCTGTGCACCTGATCACACTTCCCTTCTTTCCATGTCACCCAGAGAGGGGCTGCATGGGGGAAGGAAGGATGAAGGCTATCAAACCATGGAGGTGATTTATTATCTCCAGGGGTCCTCAGGGAAGAGCCTGAGAGGCCCTTTGGTAGCATTTGTAGCAAAGCTTGGGACTCAAGCATTTCTTTTCTCCTGCTATTATCTATCCCACACAGGCTGCAGTGGCTCTGCACAGGGTTTTTGTGGCTCATGCTATATTGCTCCAGGACAGTGACTACATAGCACTGAACTCTAATAGATGGGAGCAGGCCCACCTGTGCTGGGGTTATCTCTAATAATTATTTGGAGAAAAGATAACAAGTCTACTTTTGAGGCATTTTTGGTGGTACTCTCCTGGATTTCTGTTCTCAGGAATGTGAGGCAGATCACAGCCTCATTATCTTTCATCAGGGTTTGCCCCTGGCCTCCACACACACATATGCTCAGCATGCTGAATAACGTGATTTCCTCTCCAGATGGGGAAAAAGGAGGATTGCAATTAAATTCACGCGACTGGAAATTTGCATATAGGCACATGGATTTTTTTTTTCCCCTCTCTCTTTAGATTACAAAAGAAAACAAAGCTAAGCATTATTCTCTAGGTGGGGTGGTAACAAGCCACAACAAGCCCAAGCTACACCATGTTCATCACTGACAGAAGGCTGCCAGGAAGGGCTGTGCAGCACGCCACACGTACACCAGCCACCACGCCATGCTTGGTTGTGGCTCACACCACCCACAGCTCCCTCCAGACTTCACCACGTGGGTGCCAAGTGGGCACTGGGTGCTTTGGAAAATTGGAGACAAGCCCGTGGGGGTGGAGTACATTAAGAGAAGGACAGTGCCAGGTGGAGAGGCTGCAGATAGCAGCACTAAATGGTAGAAAGGGACACCAGTCCTTGTCTTTGGATAGTGCATGGGACAGTACAGGGCAAGGACAGGCACTTTGCCCCTACCACCTTACCAAATAATATAGAAAAACATTCACAGTATCATGCCTGCTTGTTCAAATTCTGTTGCACAACAGTGCTTTTTATGGGTATCAAGCACAGCTATTTTGGAGAGGATGAAGAGTGCAGCAGTCTGATTAGCAGTTGTGCGCCCTCGAGAATATGGTATTGCTGTTTCTCCCCAGATCCATGAGACTCAGTTAAACATTATTCAGTTTGTAATTCTTCTTTATCTCTGGGCTCTGAGCAGTTGTTTCTGCTCATTGTAAATTGCATTTGCTTGCACAGTTCGGTGTTTTGCTCTCTCTCCCTGGCACCTGATTGTTTACACGTACCTCAATCTATCCTGCACACACAAGGGGGGAAGGCTCAGTTCTTTGTAGCTTCCATCCAGGATTCACTTTACGGATTGTAATTAGCAAAGCCATTCACCCCCTGGGCGAACATGGCAACTTAATTTTGAAGCTAGGCAAACAGAAGCAAGTCCTTTGCTTGCATTAGGCCACTCTAAAGAGCCTTTTGTGAAGGACAGAAAGGTTATCTGGAACAGTTTGGGCAGAGTTGTTCTGAAAGGGAAGGCAGGCTGGAGCCAGGGAACATGGGAGAAACAGGGTTATTTCTGAAGACTTTACTGGAACTGAGAATTAACACTAGTCATCAGTTTATTCTGCTGGTTAATGGTAAAGTCTGCTGCCAAACTCAGCCATTGCCCCCGGCTTTTGGCACAGTATTGCCATGTCTCACAGCTGGAGAGCAGAGAGCCACCTTGTCCCAGCCTGGAATCATCCCCAGAGCACCATGTTTTCTTTCACTGTCCTGAAAGCCAGTACTTGTTCTGGCTTTCTGGCATTTGCCTCGCTGTTCCAAAACACAGTAAGGTGTGGGAGGACGACATGGAAAGCTGCAGGGTGTTTCTGAGTGCCTGTGTGGCAAATGGACAAACTCATAATCTCCATCCACTTGGCTGAAGGTGATTCACAGAGAGTCATGACAATTTACTTCTATCGGTCAGTCTAGGGGGTTGTTGTGGTTTCAAAAACCAAAATCACCACAGGGGAAAGCAGAATCATTGCTACCTTTGGATGCTGACCCTTTCCCTGCTTTGCTGTGGCTATCAATTCAATACTAGAGGTCACTTGAGAAGGACTGTATAATCTAACCTCTACTGTTTACATCAGTGTCTGCATACCTGGGCAGAGGGAGACCCATTGGTGGCAGAACATCCTGACTGACACGTAATCTGAGCAGCTAAGAGTAAAACACCAGAAGTTAACAAGCCTCTGGAATGACTGATGGAGAGACAGCCCAGACATCCAGGTTAAGCCCTTCATTTTACCCTGAGCAAATCATTCAACTCCTCTGTAAAATAGGGCTAATAGCATTCTTCTGCTCCGTCATGCTCATGAAGCCTAAAGCTTAAAGAAGTGTTTGGAGAGCCTCAGTGGAAGCACAGCAGAGTAATTTCAACATGCTCTGTAGCCATGCACAGGGAAAAGGCCTTGCCTTCAGGCACAGCCGTGCTGAGAACCAGCACTGCAGGTTCACTCTCTGATCAACTCCCGGATGCTTCTGAGAAGATTTCTAGCCTAGAGGAGCCCAAGGTGAGCGCGCAAAGATGACCCTTTCCTTCAGCAGTCCCACTAGGTAAAGTGTCTAATGACGAAACCTGGGCAACTACATCCCGAACCATCCACTCCACGCAATTCAACAACCATGGCTTCAGTTTAACTGGTGGCTTCTTTTCACAGCATAAGAAATGTTCCTTTCCTGAAATGCAGATGTTCTCACTGTTCTCTGCAGCATCACCTCCTATTTCATGACAGCATTAAATAGCATTAAATAGCACACACAACAGTGGCAGAGAAGGTGCCTTAATCCTTTACATCCCGAGTGCCTTTGGCATTGCTTTATGTCCCCTGCTAGCCCTCATTTTCCCATCCTGTTCAAGTCTTTTAAGTTATAGCTGCACTGCCATAACAAGCCTGGTGAGAGAAGCCAGCACCCCACTCCTCTTCTATAAGCTGAACCCATGCCTCAGGTGTGTTTCAGTTTTTCAGGACTTAACATTCTTCCCTAGGCTGAGAAGCCACAGCTCAGAGTCTACAGGAAAACACATTTGCTGGAATTCTGTTCTCTATTACTTTTCTGCACAACCAGGAGTTTGAATTGGCAGCATGGTGAGTTTTCTGAAATCATTTGGTGTGTTTGCCATTTCATTCTTAGCATGCCCACACAAATCACACAGAGACAGAAATTAGGGGGCTTTTTTTCCTTATTAAAGAAGAAAGTTTACAGTTTTCATGCCTCTTGAAACCTGCACAGGACACTCTGGAAAAACTATTGGCACAATATTTAGAGAACAAAACCAGCTCAAATTTGAACTCCCCAAATATCACAAAGGCTGTATTTGGTAGGGGCTTGCAGAGAGGGCGTGTCATTTCTGGCATGATGAAGGGATAAGATGTTCCTGTTAGAACAATTCTGTTAAATGCTACTGGCATTTTATTGCTACTAACTATCTGTTGGCACACAGGATAGGTAGATTTAAAATAATCCCAAATACCTACCTTCAGCTCCAGGGATCTTGCTTGTCTTACACCCGTTTTGAAGGAAGGCTCCAATTCTTTCATAAATAGATGCAGCTCTGTGAAGTCAGGGAGAATTGTAATTGCTTATAGTTAGCTTTGTAAAGATTGCAGATGGTATGGCTTAAGTTAAAAAGGTTGGATCAGTTTTCCACACTTGCTCTCGCACTTTTTACTTGGTTCCTGGTCTGCTTTAAATGCAAATTAGCTGTGGAGTTACTTGTGTTTTGTATCAGGGTTAGCAAGGTCTCCTTGAAGTCATAGAAAACAATGATATAGGAGAAAATAGGCCTAATGCCTTTCCTACTCCGCCCCCTTCTGCAAGGCAACTCCAGGAGTGCCAGGTTTCATGGCATTTATTTGTGCACAGACCTAATCCTGAGTTTGCCTATGGGAGCTGTCACTTAGCTCAGGCTGCATTTGATAGGGCTTGACCAGTTCCCAGTTTTGGAAAGCTTCCATTCCAGCTACTTGGCCCTGTACCTGTCTCAGGTTTCTATATCGAGGAGTTTAGCTAGTTCCACTTCAAAGTCTCTGTTTATTTATATCTTTTTAATACTGAGCCACAAATAGTGCTGAGCCCTGACACCTCCCAAACTCTGCTCTTGGGAACCCGTCAAACATGTGTTGCACGAAGAAGATAACAGTTCATATTTACTTAACTCCTTCAATGCTCAGGGAAAATGCCTTGAATTTACATGGGAAAAGATGGTTGATAGCAAACTTGCAGCAAAGGAGTAAGTAAAAAAAAAAAATGGTAGTGACTTGTGTGATGATGTTTGATGCCCTGATCTGATGTGGGCAGATCTTTCTTAAGTAACCAAGCTTAAACCCAGCATTTACTCTCTTGCTCTGATTCTCATTTGTAGAATTGGGAGCAGCCCACATCACTTTACCTTACTGGGGGCAGAGGAAGCAAGGATAAATTCAACAAGCAATGCAACAGTGCGTTAGGGGGCACACAAACAGTGGGAGGAGAAGTCCTGACAAAGACACCACATTTGTCCAGGCTTATAAAATAACTGAGCTTAAGAAAATTAGATACTCCCCGGTTCTCCTCAAGGCACAAACTATAGAGAATCATAGAATGATTTGGAAGGGACCTTAAAGACCATTTAGTTCCAACCCCCTGCTATGGGCAGGGATACCTGTGACTAGATCAGGTTGTTCAAAGCCCCATCCAACATGATCTAACTCAACCTTAGATTTCCCACTTCTGAGAGCTAAAATAACAGCTGTGTGCTCTTTTCCTCCCCCCACAGATTAGCAAGACGTACAGTGATAGAACAGGTAACTGCAAGTGAGAGGAAGAATGACAAATCAATACGTATAATTATTCCTTTCTTTCTTGAGGATGCTAAGAAGAAATCTTACTTATTTAATAAAATTTATCTAATAAATTTAGGACTGAAACTAGGGCTGAATGCTTTACTAAAAAAAGAAGAAAAAAAAAAAAAAAGGGGAACCCCAACAAAATGGAGTGTGCAATGTAACAGCAGCACCTCACCCAGAGCTGCAGTGCTGAACATGGCACCACACTGAAACCAGCTGTTTTTAAATGGATTCTGGTACAGAGTGAGCTCATTCTCTCTGAAAGTCTTTCCCGTGCTGTGCCAAAACTGCAGCCGTGCTGGCGTGTGGGGTGCCTACGTTCTTCCTGCCACAGGGGAGACTCCGGGGCCTTCACCCTCACTGAAAAACAAGGGGCACACAACAGAGTACTTTAAAATGGCTGGTACTTCTCCACATAGACCTACTGCCCTCCTGTGGCTGCCAAGGAGCATCTCTGATGCAGAAACAGGGAGCCCAGGGACTGAGGGAAACAAAGAACTAGATATTCAATTTAAACCAAACCCCAAGTTACAAGGAATAGGAAAGCAAACACAGTGTGATTGACTAGAAATACCTACGAAGGCAAGAACAAAGCAGGGAAATTTACTGATTTGGGAGTAACAGGGAGAACTCCAACTACTTTTGCAAGAACAGTGAGCCTTGAGCTATTCTTCACCGGAGTCCATCAGAGAGTGCCATTTGCTCAGAGAGATGGTCCATCTAACTTCATCTGACTGCCCCATGGAAAAGACTCCACTAGCAACACTGCAAAGAAGGTATGGGAGAGCAGACCACTGCTCCTTTTTCTGACTGTAGTATACAGGTGCTGTGACCTTGCAGTATTTACTAACCCTCGCTGGCACAGCTTCAGCAGTGTTTATAAAGCTCTTTCTGAAACACCTCGTACTGCAAATGTGTCCTTTTCTCTCTGTGAACCAGAAGGAGACAACATTTCTAGCACAGATTAGCTTCTGAGGGCCTTCTCTTAAGAGCCTGAAGTTAGGTTTTATGAATGACACCTTGAGTATCCCATGAGAACTGCATGGTTCTGCAAGGAGTGTCTTGTTTCTTACACTTTCTTTATGACTGTGCTGCTTCTTGTGCACCCTCTGTGGGCAGAACACATCTCCAATCTTTGACCCCACTACAGACACTTCAAACACAACAACCCTGGCACAATCAAAACCAAAAGCAGTAATGAAGTTGCTTTTGGAAGCAAGAGGAAACACAGCAATAAGCACAAGCAGCAACTCCGTGCTCAGAGAGTGACAAGGCGAAAGTTGCACACGCTTCTAACAAAGGCACTAAATGCTGCAAGGAGGCCATGTAGCTCCCAGCAATGAAAAGTTCCATTGGGGATTTGCCTTAGGCAGGCTCACCACCGTTTCTGTTCATGGACTTGGCTTTATCTTAAAGACTGGTGTATGCTCAAGCTGTATTTGAGATTAGATGCAATGAAACACTCATTTTAGACTGGAGAGGAGGAGTGAGTGTGACCAGGATCATGTAGGAAAATGCCAACACATGGCACCTCCTATAGGACTTCAGGCTGTTGAGTGACACTGGCATCAAGAAGGGCATCACCCCAGCCTACCTGACAGCTGTGCTTTTTGGGGGATGTGCATCAGTGTGAGTATTGGGATTTCTGCAGGGTGAACGAGACTGCAGGTCAGCAGAGCACGCAGCAAGTTGAAATTGGTGAGTCAACACAACAGACAGACAAATGTTTTGCTCCTTCAAGTTGCCAGGTCACTGAGTCAGTATCTCCCATAGCAGCCAACTAGTAAGGAGAGTAAACCCTGCCCTCTCCATTTTCACAGCTGAGGCCATGCTGCACAACATAACCATCACCAACAAAACTTTGCTTTAGGCACAGGTGAAAATGTCCACAGAGAAGAGACATCACTCAATGTCATTTTAAAATTTGCATGTATGTGTGTATATACACGCACAAACACACACACACACACATATATATATATATATATATATATTTGTAGTAAATACATATGAACTTTTACACAATTATAACCACTCCAGTATATACATGCTGTCACTCACCGGAACAATACATTCTGTTGCACTGACAGAATCTCTTGCTTGGTTACCTTTTGAATTGCCCAGTGAAAGGCCAATCTTTGGCAAGCAGATATCTGCAGAAAACCACCAGCTCCAGCAGTGATCCTTCAATATTTGAAGGTTCCCCTCCCAGTTTCTTTCAAGTACCAGCTCTGCTTTCATAGAAATAAATTGTTTCTAACAATATGCTACAACCCTGATAAGCCAAGCAGGATTTTTCTTCCAGTACATACAAGAATGTCACATCCTCTCCATACCACGCAATGCAAAAAGTGAAATCATGTTTGCCAGTGATTGTAATCCAATTTGGCCCCATAACTTAGTTAAAAAGAACAAACACAAACAAATAGAAAAAACAACTCTCATATAAACCTTACAAATCAGCAGACAGAACTCTACTGATTTACGTTTCCAAAGGAAATACCTTTTAGTAATAGTTAACTTTGTCTGCAGCTGTTAAGTCCAAACTTTGCAAATGTAAGAAATTAGGACAGAAAACTAACAAAGAGGAAGAATTACTTATTGTCCAGGCTGAGACACACACACACACACAACTCGTAAAAACCCTTACATGCTTCTTAAAAATTAGTTTGAATCACCTGCATGATGTCCTTGTTAAATATCAAAGTAGATTAGCTTGAACAAGTCTATTAGAAAACGGTACTACATTAAAAATGTGTAATTCAAAGCCTTATCTAAAAAGTTTTTTCAGAGATGAAATTCTGCATCTCTCACTGACGTTGCATTATTCACAAAATCTTGTGTTACATATTCTGACATTGATCAGCTGTCAAAACAAAGAAAGCTTGTTTGCATAACAAACACTCAAGTAAAAAGGAAAGGAAAAATATCACAGAACTTGGCTATTACTGAAAAACTGACTTTCAGAGTAAAATAAAGTTATTTTCAAAGGTGGAGAAAAGAAAAAAGGTTAAGTCAGACCTATGTATTTTTTACTGCCACCAAGCACTGATTTTTTTAATGAACTCACTTGAATGTGTGTAACTATTCCTAGAAGTAATGTAACAGCAGATTAAAGTTTGCACCCCAATATTTTGATACAAACTATGACAGAATATTTCCAAAAGAGTCCCTTTGACAGTAAATAGCTATTTTAAAATTTGTAATGTAAAAAAAAAAATCTTTAAACAGTACAAAAACCTAGGTAAACCAAGCTTCAATCAGTGTAAGAGGGGACCTCTTCACAAAGGGAAGGTAATGCCTCCTTTGGAGTAGTTACAACAATGCACAGAAATGAGACCAGAAACACACACAATGATTTACAGGTCTGATTTACTGGAATTGTTCAGTCATTTCCATCTTAGGGTAATTTGAGGATTCCAGTATGGACCCAGAAAAATATTTAAAAAAAACAAAAAAACAAAAAACAAAAAAACAAAAAACGTTGGGAGGGGAGAGCAGAAAATTATGTTTTCCCATGCTGAGGATCTGATGTGCTGGAAGGGGCAGCCCCACCTCCATCAGCTGTTTGCTGCAGTGAGGAATATAGCCCACCACTGACACCCTGCCTAGATCCATCATGTCTCACTGTGTCTAACTAAGGTCAGAATAAACAGGCATTTGGGGCAATTTCAACCGATGTTGTGTGCACAGCAGCCAACTTACGAAGTTCAGCCTCACTGCTCTAATGCTCACACGCTGCTCTGTTCTGTGCATGTTGCTTGCTGTGCTTTTCTAATTACTTGCACCTCGTGTTTGCACAACACCTCAAATGTATGGAGACTCAGAAATCCCACAGTACAGTTAAGCTTGTCTGCAATTCCATGGCTAAAACACCTTAGATTCTGGAAGATCAGACCCCTCACCTCTCCACTGTCCCATCCTACCTACAGGTTTCTGTGCTCACAACAGCCACTGTGCACATCAAATAACGTAAAAGTAACACTCTGACATCAGCAAGGAGCCAGGCTTTTCAGCAAGGAGCCAGGCTTTTCACCAAGGATCCTGTGAAAAATCTCAGTTTAACACATAACTATTAGATTTTTAGTACACAGCATGTCACAGAATTAGTGTTTTCCGTACAAATATATGGCACTAAGTGTAAAAACTTTAGAACCTATTCCAAACAGTGTACCATACTTCACAGCAAAGCTTGAATAAGTATACTCTAACTCCCACTTCTTCTAAATATACAGCTGGTGGGAGGCCAGGGTGTCCATGAATGGTCGCACAAGGTTGTCTGTCGAGAAGTAAAAGATCAAGCCAAAGGTGATGGAGATGGGAAGAGCAGGCAGTGCCTTCTTGAAAACAGCCAGTAATAAAAGTGTTAAGCATAAACCCTGCCAGAGAAAAGGGAATAAAAAACACAAGGACATTATGGTAAGATGACCAGAAACGTATCTGCCACCAACAACCCAATGTACAGATAATCAGCTACATGCACTGTATGGCACTGGAGCCTGCATGAGCTACCAATGGTATGATGTATATTTGCCCACAGCTTCATCTTTTACACAAGTTGGTCAGGTTTTTCCTCAGCAATCTTGGGCACATCTCTCTGCTGAGACAGTGCTATAAACAGCCAATGCTGACATACAGCTGACCCCAAGAAGTTAACTTATTTACAGATTATTTCCCTTTTTGTTCTCTGCCATTATGTATGAAGTACTGACTCAGCAGACAAAAGCACTTAAATCCTGGTAAACTGCAGACAGAAGCTTCACTGAAGGACTCTAATACACAGCAGGATGTACTTACAACATCTTCCCAGTTTATAAGGTCTCTTGGGGCACAAAAAGAAGGAAAAACAAAATAAACCAAACCAACCCAAATATCCACTGCTGTTCTTTTCACTGGATTGCTTACTACGATAGGTGAATTCTGGTTTTATCTGGATAGGAGACCAAGATCTGTTTTTTGGAGCGTGTGTGGAAGCTCTTGTATATTTGGGGTAACAGAATGGCTAAGTGCATTTATGTATCAATTCCTTCTCTCATCAAAACCCTTTCTAATTCCTCCATGATGACAAACCTTCAAAAACACTAGGCTCCAAAAATACCCACTAGCTAAAGATCAGCAGACAGGATTTTCTAATTATTTTTTTTAACTGTTTATAGGCTACAACTTTGTTTACAATCCACCTGAACCTGTGGCTCTGTTCTTATACTCTCGGGGAACATATCTGTCCTACATCTGCTCCTTAGTTCACATCTACCTTTAAAGATGTGCTTACTGCTGGGGCACTGGAGGGATGTTTCTTGGGAACCAGAAAGCCACACAGCAGCAAGATTATGAAACTGCAAAAGGAGACAGAACGAATTTTAACAGCATCATAAAAGACACAGACTGGGACATCTGGCCTCATGGAGAGACAAGCAAGAACATTTCCCCAGTGACAGACCCCAGGATATGGAGGTAGGTGATCCTATTGGTTTCTCTGGCCTGTGGGGTAGGAAAGCTACACTCCACACACTTTATTTAAGGTAGCTCATTTCTAGCTCTCATGCTTTTTGATCCACAGTCTTCACAAGTGAAAGTCGTTTTCACTAACCTTAGGATCTAGCTACAGAAACAGCAGCCCAAGAAAGACATGATAATTGATTTTCTTTCACATTCTAAAAATCCCGCCTTTCTCACTGTCGGTTTCCATGAGGATGGTGATTAAACAGCAAGTGCACAGTAATCATTTTTACCTAAGTGAAAGCTTGACAGTGTGTGGTCATTAGACCTGGCAGGACCGACTCCTTCAGCAGTTACAGTATGTTCGTCCTCTGCTTTTACTGATAATTTCCATGGATTTAAGTCTCCTTCCTTTCCATTTTTTCCAGCTCAAATACTAGAATAAGATAGGTCTTCATCCTCTTATTAGCAGCTCCCCTTTGCACAAGGCAGTTAACCTTTTCAACTTCATTTGCTAATCAATGTGGCGTTTGTAATATTGACTCTTGTGGCTGATAGGAGTCCCCAGTTGTTTAATGCTGAAGCAAACACACCAACAGTTCAGCTGTAACTGTTTTCCTGGGGCTGTTTCACCCCCTTGATCACTTGGCTCTGCTCTGATGAGTCTGCATCATTCAGCTTCAGTGGCTGTTTAAAGCCTGTCTTTATACATGGAGCACTGGGTGGTCTCTCCTAAATATCTACCATGTCACCTGCAGTGATTTAGCAGCGCTCAGCTGCTGGTACTTCTGGCAACACTGCTGTGCTAAACAGGGTGTAACAGAGCTTTTAAAAGCCTGCTCACTTACTATGAGAATGGCTACAAAGCAGGCGAGCGTAGTATTCCAGTCTCCACTAGCTGTGGCAGCTGCTTTCCCAACAAGCACACTGTAAAATATGAAGTCTCCAAGGCCCAGCTTCACACCCCCTGAAAGAAGTGAAAAAAGAAAACAAGTGTTAATTCTGAGCCTCCTGTTTTGCTTCCTCTGGAGCAAATTCTCGTCCCCTGGAAAGCAGGTGAAGGTTCCTAGTCCTGGCTCCCAGCCTGGACCCACACATTTCCGAGGAGGCTGAGACTTCCAGCCCCGCCTCCCACTAATTGTTTTTCCTCAGCCTCATTCTCTGAGGTTATAATGTACTGCCTGAGGAAGCACAAGGACAGAGAGGGACGCGAGGCAAGGGGAAGAAGGAACTTTTCAAATTGTACACATAGGCAAGAGATGTCACTGGAACTACAGTCCCAGAACAGATTCTGCAGCAGCAAGAACTAATACACAGTCAGACTCAAGATCTTTGTTGTTCAAACAAGTCAAAACTCTTCAAATTAACTGTGATTAGTCCAAACTGGGTAACAGAGCACTAACCACAGAGAGTATAAATGTCAGGCTCTGACTAGACTGAAAACAAGGTATAAAGCTTCCCTTACTTTCCTCCTCCTCAAGCTCCTCTAAAGAAGTGACGGGGCGGGTTGGAACAGGACCCCTCGTCTCTGACATCTGAGAGTCTGCGTGTGAAGGGCTCCTGTGGTGTTCTCTCCCATCCTCAGCTTGGTTCCAGAAAAATAGGCCAGGAAGAGCAGACCAAAAAGAAGAAACACAAGAGGTAACTACATTTATAACTTGTTTTAGTGCATGAAATCCACACTTCTGTGAAGCTGCCCTGGAATGTGTAAGCCCTTTGTTTCTTGGAGGCGTGATCATCATGACCAGTTCAAGCAGAGACATTTAGTGGCTTTGAGGAAAACACGTGTTATTATTTGTAACAGCTGGAAGGGTACGTGTTCAGAGCTTCCTTGGCAGCCACCCAGGAGTTCAATGGGTTACCAAGCGAGCACGTACACAGACCTAAAGCATTGCCCTGCACAGGCTAGAATGACAAGTAAAGCCAAGTAAAGTTAATACACATTCCCACATGGTTATACCTTTGGGGTGGAGGTGCTCAGGTATTCCCTACCTGGCCCTATGACAAAAATGGATGACTAAGAGGACTGCCATTTATGAGAAGAGTTCTGCCCTGATCACATTGACATTGGAGCTGCTTGTTCACGTACAAAAAGCAGACACATTTCATTGTTCACAGATTTAACTTCCTCACCCCGCCCCGGTTAAAACACATCTGACAGAGCCCTTGATAGTACTTTTGGAAGCAGCCAGGCTGTGATCCATGATTCTGTCTCACAGTTCTTATTTTTCAGAAGCTCATACAAACCCTCCAGTCCACGTCAGTCTGATAGGAGGCTGCTGCTGCCACAGAGGCATTCTGTACACCTCAGCACGTAATTTGCACCTGCTCTGGGCCCAGTTTCAAAGCAGGATTGTGGCCCTGCCATTGCTTAGTTTGTTGGCTGCCTTATCCTGAAATAAGCAACATGTTCAGTTATCAAACCTTTGCATACATTTATTGCTTTAACATTAAAAGGTACTGTCATCTCTGAAGTTCTGCAATTAGCAACACTGAAAAAAATGCATCTGTCAGGATTCAGGAGCTTACTTTTACCTGCAGTCTCAAACACAGACATTATTTCCAAGGGGCAGTGCTCTGTATAGAAGAGGGACATGCAAACAAACCTGCATCCCATGTCTGCTGACTTGGTCCTCTTGCTGCTGTATCTGGCTTTGCCATTCCAACTGTCCACATCATAGCAGCTAGAAGAAAGAGAGAAAGTAATTGGCTGCATAAATCATTGGTCACTATAGCCCAGAGGAAATAAGTATTTAGCTGTCCCTAAAACTACAAATCCTTGTCCTTGTAAATGCTTTTAAAACACTCACACTTAGCTGGTTTCCCCAGGCACTGAGAAGGCAAGGTGAGAGAAAAAGAAGGCAGTGCATCTGTTCAGTTTTTAAGAAGGTTCCAGCACAAATAGCTGAGTCAGTATAGTCTTCTCTGTGGGCTAAGGAAAGCAAAATTACAGAACCTGGGTCTTCATCTCCTTTGTTTTCTTCTGGATTTCTGGCTTTTCTCTCCAAACAACAGACTTTTCTGGGAAATGATGGTAGTACAAAAGGTAACCAGAGGTTAACTTAACAGCTTACTCATGTTCAGCTAGAGGTACAGCACACAAGTGAGGGATATGGAGGAGCTGTCACAGTGGTAGCTTTCTGTCTGCCTGTTTGTTTTGTTTCCACCCTGTCAAAATATTGCCTATTTCTGTTTTGGTTCCAATAACAACTGAAGGACGCTTGGGAGTTTATTCTTGAGATGGATCCCTAAATTAAAAAGGAATACAAACCATTCCGAAATCAGTGGAAGGAAGCTCAAATTATCTGTTTATTTAAGTGTGCATCAGTCTTCCTGTTTTTATAGAAGCTAAACTAAACAAATTAAGCCAAGGCAAACACAGTGCCTGCTTTTCCACTACAAGCTCAACCAAGGTGATGCTTTTGCATCTAGAGGGAGCCACAGAATGTGGTCTTGCAATGGAGACGCTGACGTTCTGCACAAGAACTTTTTATTCAGTATTTATGATTTGCTGAACTGCATTCTCCTTTAGAGAAGCTCTTTGTTTCTTCACTAAAGCATGTGAGAGACTTCATCTTGATTGTCTCAGGTCAGCATAACAATCTCCAGTAAAAGGGAGGGTAGCTGAAGCCAACTGAGGCTCTCCTTGGAACACGAAAAGCATTTATATAACATTAAACGCTTGGGACAAAAAAGTCAATCAGATTGTAGGCATCCTCAGCTTAGCACTGAACACAGAAATACTCATTCATCTTAAAGTGATGTAATGAAAAGTCACTGAGGTCCATGAGGCACCTGAGTCCAGGTCCCATGAGCGTTGAGCCTCATGCACTGACTACCTTAACCTTAAGCACATAAATACCTTTGTGGATAAGGGCACCAGACACCATGGTAGTTAAACAGCCCGAGAAGACCAGAGAAGAGACGAGTGATTTTGTCTGCAAGGCAATACCTGAACAGAGCTCTCTGCAAAGCAGCCACACAATTAACAACAAAGCAAAGACGTTCTGAGCACTACCATCTGTACAGAGCACAGGGCAAGAGGGGAACTGCAGGCAGAATGGAGCCTCATCACATGTTTAAAGTGTGTCTGTAAAGCTTACCCACAAGGAATAAGTTATTGAGCGAGCATCACCTAACCACTGCCTCACCAAACACAACTGCCCACCTTACACATGTTTTCGTATGCAGAAAAAAAGGGACATGTTCTGCACTGTATTCATTAAAGGATAAATCTTCTGAACATTTCAGCTCCACAAGGCAAATGTGGCCTTCCTTTGGCTAATTAGAGTTGGCACCATTGTAACTGATAAACAAGGCGTTCTAAGATGGTCTGTTCCAAAATATAAATGTGTACCAATCTTAGGGCAAGGAAGTCACTAAAATAGTGCTCTTTGGTTTGACACAGAAATAGTTCATTAGAATTTAATCTGGCTAAACACATTAACATTCTAATCTTACTCACAGGAATATATTAATGCAGGGAAAATTGGCTCATTTCTCTCCTGTGCAGTTTCTACCAGCATTCTCAGTGGCCCCTTGGGACAGAGAACAGCCATCAGATCTGCAAAAAGAAGAGGGCCAGTCAATCTTATCCTGAACTATCACATATATTTTACATTCTTTATCTTTAAAAAGCCATTCTTCCTTCAAAATAACATATATCAATATTAACTGGAAGATTTCCTGAATGGCAGTTGCCACCACTTGGCATAACTCTAGCTGTTCTACTCTCTGCAAATGCTGTTCACTTAAAATACCATCTCCAAGACTTAATGTAATAATAAGAGTTTCCATTGTGCTAATCCTATAAAAAGCCCCTTGAGAATATCACATTATTTCTCTGAAAGCAGATGACAGCATTTCACTGAGGCGTTAAATTTAATTAGAGGAGGAGGAGTGGGAGTACTTCGTTCACAATCCATGGCTACAAACGCTGGCTCTGCGTATCACATGAATGAAGGCCTTTGGTCCAGTACCTCTTTGCCTACTCCCTCTCCTCCATCAGAGCTCTGCCCCAATCTGAATGTTACTTCCTGGATCCCTCTTGTTCTGCAGGTTTTCTTGAAACTTATAACTCACACAAAATCTATGATCCCTCGATAACAGCAAACAAAACCGGCAAGACTATCAGGTTGCTACTGATAAAAATCCAACCACCCCTACCATGCAGTCAGGTGTGGTTCAGTACTTCCCTGACTTGGTGATCCACTTTGAAAGACCTGGTAGGAGTACACTACCTACAGAGCCAAGTCAGCAAGAGACAAGCTAGGGAGTCAACTTAATTGCCCATTTGCCTCTTTCTAAAGCTGGTAGCACCATAAAGCTGTTTTTTGAATGCCATACACAGTCCTGAGATTGCTTCAGAGTGACCTTTCCAGGAGCCACACCTTGAGAGTCACAACCCAGACTTACCATAGATGGAGATTGCACCTAGAATCACCCATGCTGACCACTCAGGTAGATATTTAATGAAAACCAATGCCATTAGAGCACTGATCATAATGAGATATGCTTGCTGGAGCTGCAAGGGACCTTTCCAGTGGATGCAAATCATTCCAACAGCTCCAAAATTCCAGATGACTAAGAACAGAGTGGGGTAATCCATGGCCACATTGTAGGTCTTCAATACTTCACTGAAATACAACAAGAAAATTTAGCTAAGCAATATGTAAAGCATCCTAGTAGCTGTAGTTAAACAAACAAGCCCCCAACTACAACAGGAGGAAGCAGAATAGAAGCAACTCTCAATCATGAAAGGGGAACCTGCCCTGTGGCCAATTGCTGCTCTGAGTTCTCTGTTCCTCCTGCATGAGATGGACACGTTGTGTGTGCAGACAAGCACCACACTGCCCTAGTCCCAAGTTCAACAGCGATTCCAAGGGTTTGAGCAGGAAGGATTTCAAGTTTTAACTGAACACTGGCCTGCAGCTACATGACTCTCTACAGCAAAGAAGTCAGATAAGCGTCATCCCACCAGATGCATGATGCTCACAGGAAAGATGAAGTCTTAACAAGTGTCACCCACAAGTTAAAACTCTGAGCTGGAAGCCAAGGAAATGAGCTTGAAACAATGTAGTCTAAGAAAAAGGCAAGACAAATCAGAGAAACACCTCAGCACATGCAGTTCCTCTCCATTTGCTTCTCACTGTATAATTCAGGGCCTCTGTACCACAATGTTCAGCCTGTTCATTTCATGCTCACAGTATCACTTCCCAGTGATTTTTTTACAGTAGGCACTGTAAAATCAGGCACTGACTAATAAAGACCTCATTTTCCATTTTTTAAAAAAGAAAGCTATCTGATTCTAACAATCCTAAAACTTCCATTTGGAGAAGGGGAGACATTCCTTTCCTTGTTCAAGCTGGGGACTTTCTGCAAAGAGGTAAAGGAGCCCTGAGCTGACAGGTTACCTGCACCATTCCCACTTACCCAAGATATATGTAGGTAAAGAGGAAGAGCAGCATCAAAGAGGACAGGATCAGCCAGCCGTGGATGAACTGTCAAGGACAAGAAAAGACAGTGATTGTAGGGGCTGTTACCCCTGCACAGGTCACAGTACTGCAGCCTGACAGCCCCCTTCTGCACTCCTCCTCCCAGGTCCAAAGGCCCTGCCTTCCCCATGGTCAGTCAGGGAGGAGGGACAGCCAGTTCCTCCTAGTTCTCCCAAACTCCTTCATTTCATATTCTGTGTCTTAGTGGCTTTGTTTGTTTGGGGTTTTTTAAGTCTCTTTCCTATGTATTTCCATGGGTATCCATACTGGTTCCTAGCTTGGGTGAGCACATTCTCTCTGCTTAGTGGGGAGGATGAGGGGTTTGCCCAAGGCTAACCCCTTATTTATTTTACCTCATTGGTAAAATAAATTCATCTTCGGGACAAGTCTACAAAGCAGGAATGGCCAGAGCTCAAATGCTGGGATGGAACCACATATAACAATTCCCTGGGCACCACAGAACCTGAATGTGCCTTTCCCACCAACCCTAGTGCTCTTCCACCAGAGCTTCTACAGGCAGGAAAAATATCAGTTCCTACACAGGCTGTCTGAAATGTCTTAAGAGAAGACATGTAAATGGTACATTCACAGTAAATGGTACAACTCAGTCCATAAGTACAAATGGCAAAACCTTTGGATCAGATGGAGAAAGCTCAGACCCGTGTAACACAAAGGAGAAGGCCTCATTTTTAAGAGCCTGCCATTAGTGACTAAAGAACAGCAGACCACATGCAGGGGCACAGCTCTACCACCACTGACAAAGGCTTCAATTTGATACCTGCTATGACTAAGATGGGGATTAGCCAGTGCAGTGCCTATATTTCTCACTGACACGCCAGGCTCAAGCTCGGGAATAGGTGGAAAAGGCTCTGTCATGAACGCTTTACCTTGTAGCAGCGATATTTATAGAGCAGAACTAGGAACACGGTCATTACAATGATGACACTGATCATTATGATGGTGTTCAACACCGAGTTCAAGAGGCGCTGGCCCACAGACGGGGTATCCTCACTGAAAGGGGTGTAGATCCTGCAGGAGAAAGCAAAAGCCACATAAAGTATATATACTCTCTTCTAACTAACCACCACAGATAAAACCTGACCTCTATGTGTGAGAAAGAAAGGGAGGTAGGACTATCAAGGACAGCAAACATGAGATGTAGCCTCCGAAGGGGCTGGACTCAAGTTAATTATCAACTAAAGATTAGTGGTCTCTATCAAAACCACATTCCTACAGAGAAGCTGTGGCTGGCAGAGCTCATAACAAAAAGGCCTAGAGTATAAATACCTTTATTTAGTAACTGCTCTCCAGGCCATGAATTTTTATTGCATGCTCTGGATCCTCTCCACGATAATTATAAGGATATATCCCAGGTGCCGTTCTGAAAGGGGGGACACCCTTTCTTTCCACACTTGGTAGGAGAGTCTTGGACTCTTTTACCCCTTCCCATCATCCTGCACCCCTTCCCGCCACCCTGTTTTGTTTCCTTTGGTTCAATTCAAGGGACCACAGTCCTTGTTTCTCCACCCAAGGTGTGAAGCACAGTTAGAGCCCCAGGAGACAGGCCCTAGGAGTCAGACACAGTCAGCAAGAGCTGGATGGAATTATGTATCCACACCATGAGTCTTCAGGAACCAGAAATATCACCAGGAAATGAGACACTCATCCAAATGAACATGCTATTCCCTGATTGCTGCCAGCTAGTGAGTGAACAGCCTAGGAGTTCAGCCTGGGCCTTTTAAGCTGCAGAACGAAGCAGCTCCATTATGGCACTGCTCAGGGCACCCTGATGACAGCGCGAACGAATCGCTGTAACGCAGGTATGGAAAAAACTTACACAGGTGAACGCAGCGTACTTTGGTGAGCTCTCTGTATGTTTATACAGCCACCTTTACCTGTGTAAAGGTTCCCCCAGCCCGCCAGGGGAGCACTCTGCGTGCACAGACACGTGTGCACGGAGGTGTGTGTGAAGCTGGGGGTCCCACGTAACTCAGAGGCTGTCTGCAGACCCCACTTACAGCTGCCCGTTTTTCTCCGTATAGAAGCGCACTGACTTTATGGTGGCGACGACAACAATCATACAAAGGGTGACAGGCACAAAGAGCATGATTACATGCTTCGCTCCATATTTCAGAGTCAGTTCCTCCTCTTCATTTTCCGGGGCGCTTTCTCTCACTGGAACACCCGAGCCAGACATTTCTCCGCCAGCAGTATTGTTTGGGCCACGACTGCTACCTGCTCGCCTCTTCTGAAAAGAAATATTAGCAAACGTATAAGAAGCTTATTCTCTTTGTGTTCAAAGCTTTCTTCCATCATATGTTATGAGGTTGCTGTAGGCCACCACAGTGTACCAACTGGGTCCTAACAGAACCTTGTACCAACTAGTTATAAAATACCAACTGAACAATACAATAGAAATTCCATTGCAAACAGGTTGCAATGGAGTTTTTAAACCATAACCATGAATATCTAAGGGCCTCTTCAAGTGCAAATATATAGAGGGACATGTGCACATGAAGGGCAAGATGCCCAGAGCTGAGATAGAAGAAATGTCATCTGAGGTGGCATAAGCTTGACAGTTTCCTCCCCCTGCCAGCAATGCTGTGGTTGCTTTACCCTGCTGCTTAGCTGGCAGCTGGACTAGATTCTGTTCATTAGCTGCATCGGCCCAGAGCAGACAAAGGGTGTCTGGCAAAACAAGGCTAAAAAGGATATCCTGCAGGAGTCGTATGTGCATCAGGTCCTGATTAAAAGCCTGTATCTTTACCAAAAGGAAGGAAAAGGGAGGAGTATATACGGAGATAAAAATGGGGAAAAAGTCACAGTGGAGGAAATGCGAACAGACAGTGCTGCTGCTGGCTGAGAGTGACACCAGGGAAACAACACTGGCCAAAGCCAATCCTAGAAGCAAGTCTGCCAGGAGGGATTGAGGGGTAGCAGGACTACATCTGTCGTCACACCCCATGTCCTCACTCCCCAGGACGGACGCACACCTACCCTGTGTGCCTGCACTTCCCCTGCTTCTGAGGCTTGCAGGCCATCCTGGTAGGAAGGTACTGGAGGGCTCCCTGCAGACATCAGGGATGTTCTCTCATTGCAGGGCTCCTCCTCACTGTCCGAGTTGTTCATGAATGTGATCATCGCCGCTTTCCTATGGAGCACTCAGGAGGGGCACAGCCAAGCACTACTCAAGGCTGAAGGGGCAAGCAGAGCAAAGAAAACAGTGAACACCACAGTGCAAACAACTGGAAGTCTGAAAAGGAGGCACAATTTCAGCAGGGAGGCTACAGCACGCCATGTAACTCCATCTTCTCCTAACAGCTGATTTAGCCTGCCATCACCCCAGGCGTGACAATCCGTTCCCTTAAAGTCACTGCGACTTCTGCAGTCAGGGAGATCAGCAAAATGCAGCACTGAAGAAACCTAGTACTCTTTCTTTGCCACAGCTTTCACAGTTGCTACCTCTATTTTCCCTCTCCTGCCAGTACACCTTGCCTTCCGCAAGGGAGGTTTCTCAGTGCTCAGTGTTTATTTTGCACAGGCCAAACAAAGCTTTGCTCAAATGCTGGCTGCCTGATAGAAAGCTAAGAGAGCTCAGCTCTTACACAACACTCTGCAAGCATCTGCAAGTAGCAGAACTTTCTTAGTAACCTGGAGCCTCAGCTTTACATAAGCCACTAATCAGGAGTTACGTGCTGTCTTCCCCGTTATGACCGTTTATTAACCAGATGAATTTTATAAGCAGTTCTTCTCTTTTCCCATGGACAAGGAGAGGTTTGTGCAGTAAGCAAAAGACCTGTTTCCTTAGGAGATCCACTTTTCGGTTTTTCATTATGTTGTCTTGTGATTAAAAGCAAAATTATTTGGATGGGCAAAACCTTGGAGTATAAAAGTGGGGACTAGAAGTGTTTGGCCTCTTTTCACCTATGGCTGTGCAGAAAAGCAGGCGAAGTAGTGACAAAGAGCAGAAAAGAGAGAACAGCTCTCCTTTCTAGACACCAGAGGGAGAAGGTACACTGCCCTGGATACTGCAGAGCAGCCTTAAAGTCAGGGTTTCAGGAAGCTTTAAAGGCAAATGATAGGAAAATTCTTTTTAGCATTTATTAAGTCAGCTTAACAAAACAACTGAAGTAATTAAGTCACCTTCTGACTCTCAGCCACTCATCCATAAACAAAACCATACCTCTAATGCATTCTAAGCTGTAATATCTACAAGAACACCTCTCCTCTGCAGTACTTCACCCAATCTCATGTGTCTCAGGAAATAGATCCAACTCAGAAGAGGATGCCGAAGAAGCCACGTGATTTGGACGCAGTCACTTAAATCTGAATCATGCATTCATAGTCCAACCAACACACTCTGCTGTCTACCAGCCAGCTTGAGAGGTCAGAGGGGGTACTCTGAAGATCTGTGAGATATTCTTGCTTCTCACTAAGGAAACCGAAATTTGCTTTGGAGGAAGGAAAGAAGGAGGAGTGGAAGATCCCCCTTTCTTTCACAGCCTGCTCAACACATCTGGCACCTTCAGGAAATTTTAGAACATAAACTCAATCTACACAAGTGAAACATTTTTCAGGCATCTGCTCCTCCCCGCCTTCTCTTGCTTTTCCATATCATTTTGTTCCTCTTTTGGTGATAAAAGTGGTACAGTTATGGGAAATAAATGCAGGGCTAGCCCTCACAATGGGCCTATCAGCTTCACAGCATTCTTACTGAGTGAGCTGCTTAACACTTGCATTTGTGTGCTTACTTCTTACAGAGACCAAAATCTCTGCTCTGGGTGCTTAACACACTCTTCCAACTAAGCACATGAGGGCTCCCAGTTTACAGCTGGGATACTAGGCTCTGGTTCAGTTATCGGATTTAGGTCTTTAAAGAAGTCGGATATATGAAGTCATTCAGTCATGACATACTTCTGGATCAGGAACAGGGTAATTTACGCGTGCCACAGGATCTGTGACCTATGGATTTTAAATAACTCTAAAACCCTTGTGCCCATGTCAGAGATCAGGGAAGAAAAAAATGAAGAGTTACTCTCTGATAGTTTGGGACCAATATTTGGGTGTTAACAACCCAATGAAAAAATGAGGTAACTTTTTCTCCCAGTATTTAAGAAACAACTTTTGCTACATGAACAGAGAAATTCTGCAGAGGATTTAAAAGGGACAGCCAATTAGCCTACTTTCAACACCCTGGTTATGCCCACTGGAGGACTTAAACCAATAGCAAAATGATGGTGCCAATTACTAACCTTCATAATTGCATGGAAAAAATAATCCCATGTTGAAATACAGCCAAGTTTAAGGAGGTTTTCTGCTATTCTCCCTCAACGAGGATATGAACATGCAAAAATGCAATGATACTTCTGGTCAGCAAGCAGATTCAGGCCTGAACACAGCTTTACTGTCCCTTGTTTACAAGGCTGTGGTTTCAGTGAGGGTTGACAGAAACACACCGCAAAAATTTTATAGGAGCTCTTGTGGCAACCAGCCCTCAACAAACCCTCAGACTCTGTACTCAGAGCTGCCTTAAACTGACACAAATATGTGGTCCTGCCAAAGGGGTTGTGCCACCACCCTCCATCTCTCTGGTACCGACACCAGGTGCTCATCAGCTGCCCAGCACTTTTCAAAATACAACAAGGCACCTGTTTTCCTTCGCTTTGACAGAGCCAGGTCCCAGCAGGACTGGCTCCCAGAGTGGCAGTGCCCACGCGAGGAAAAGGCAGCACTGTGCCATCCCCCTTCCAGCAGGGTCAAGCCTTACGGTGACAAGCCTTCTGCCTGCTCCCAGACAAGCAGCCCACCCTCACCTCAGGTCTGCAACACCTACAGCAGTGTGGCTCTTAGCGAAGCAGGAGCCTTAGAAATACAGTTTATGGAGGCAGGAACACTGATCCTCCCCCCTCTGCCCCTCCATGGACCCAGAAGGGATTTTGCCTAATGCCACTGTTAATTCATGAGATCCGCACTTGGAGCTGGCACCAAGGCTGTGTTGGCTGCTGGAGAGAGCTTTGGTTTAAGCAGTCTGTCCTTCAGGGGAGGAAGGACCAGCCTGGTGACTTTCACACATGTACTCAGCACATGGCAGGGCAACCTTTGGGCTGAGCAGAGCAAAAGAAGAGAAAGCTTCTGCCCTGGGGCTTGCTTGCCAAACAGAAAGGGAGCCACAGAGCACCAGGCAACCAAGAAAGGGGTGTTACAGACCCACGCTGTTTTCTGGTATCATTTCACTAGTTAAACTAAGGAAAAAGGCCTCGTGGAGGTGGCTTCTACCTGTCAAAACTATGTTGGGTACCCCACAATGGAAAGCATGGGAACCTTCTTACCCATTTATGCACAGCAAATACATCTGTGCATACCAGCTGTGGTTCCTAGGCTGAGCTGAAACGGGGAAAGAACAGTTCAGGAATGGAAAACACGGAGCACCAAGACAAGCACACTTCCTTTCTGGCTGAGGCAGCAGAAGGAGCTTCCGGGGTGTGTGGGGGAAATGTGAGCTGTATCTATATCCACAAAAAGCTTTAGAACATGGTCTACCAAATACATTAAACAAAGAAGTTGAACAACATGTGCCAGCCCATCAACAAACTGACCCAATAGATTGATCAGGCAAAGTTTTCCTCTCTGCCTCTGTAGACGGGTTCAAACCATCATATCCCATTCAAAAAGTCATACAGTATTTAAGAGCCAAAAGACTGAAATCTCAAAACCGTGTGGCAAAAATGAAAGGGGACAACTAGGTTAGCAGTAAGCACTGCTTGTAACAGGGTAGCTGAGGTGGGAATACAATTACTCCTGCTTTGTAGCAGTCTTGGGAAGCCTGAAGGAAAGTAGGAATTACCAATTCTCTCCTTCCACATCCTTCATGCAAGGGACCTCTTTCCTCAACTGCGATAAATCAGTTTTATGAATTTTGATGAAACTGGGCCAGTTCACACTAACATTAGGATGTAGACCCAGTTTTTCTTTTATTTTCATAGTGCAAACAACCTAAATCCTTCGCTCTGAATTTCATCCGTCACAAATAATACCAGTACAATATACAGCACAGAACAGCTGCTATAGCTTTCAGAATACTTATCCACTTGAGAGTTAAAATTCCTGCTTATACAATACAAGAAAACAATATTGTTCTCTTTGATGGCAAGCAGATGAAGAGAACTATTTTTTCTTTGGTATATTTAGATCAAGAGAAAGCTTTGGGATTACACTGACAGCCTGACGTTCTCCTAAGTTTTGGCTTTAGCAATCACTGCTGTTGGTAAATGTGAAGAGAAGGAAAAAAAGTCTTAAGAAATCCTAAGTGGTGGGGCCAAAATTAGGAGGAAAGATTACCAGGTTCCTGCCAATAAATAAAGCCAGAACAGGCGTGCTGCTAAAATGACAGGGACTTGGAACACACCGTCTCAGGAGCTAAAAGAGAACTTGAAAATACCACTCACTTTCTGCCTCAGATCACAAACAACAAAAACATAGGAGATGGTACAGGAGGTTGTAAAGATTTGTAGCTTTCTTTCTCCATTTTAGCTAACACCGCTTTCTTTTGTGCCACAAGAAAGACACAAAGCATGGCCCCAAAGGGCGATTTTGCTGGCAGAGCTGAAATCAGACTCTCCCCAGGAGGGTCAGAAGGATTATTTTGCCAGCATCAAGCCCAAGTACTCTTATCAGCCAACTCCACATCACAGTATAAAGGCACCACAGCCCTGCAGACCCACTTTCACCAGCAAAACCCCAAAGCCTGGGTCAGACTTCACGTGCAGGAGCAGCTCCTCGCATTGCTCCTAATCCTGCCAGGGGCATCAGAGCCAGCAGGTGCTGGAGGTGACACCGGGGACACTCAAGGACACCTGTGTTGGGGCTGAGTTCCTGCGTCCTACCCGGCTGGCACAGAGCCTGGGTGCCCCTGCTTTCCCCCGAGGCCCACCACGGGCTGCTGGCAGGCAGGGGACACACAGGGACACACCGGCGCTGGCTCTGCTTCCCTGCTCATCCAAGCCTGCGGCCGGAGACAGGGACAACACACATCTACATTTAAAAGAAATAAACACACCCCCCCACATATACACACACGCCCGCCAGGCAGAGATTTTGCGGGAGGCCAGAGGAGACCTTGCTCCCATGCAGATGTTCTTTCTCCCCAGATGTCCCTTCGAAGGCTTAAAAAGCCGCTGCCGCTGAAGGTGTGCCGGAGGCACTTCCAAACGAAACCCGGGATGGCAGGTGGGCACGCCACCGCCCAGAAGAAATACATGGACATGTAGTTTACGCACGTATATACAAAAACACACGTGTAAACACGTATTTATACATATACACGTATGAAATACACACCTAAATAAGAATACACGTACGTGCGTGTATACACACACACAGAGACAGACGCGGAGACCCCGCGCGAACGCCAGGCCCCGGCCCGTGCCGCCCCAGTCGCAGCCCGCAGCGTCCCCCCGGGGGCGCATCCCTATCCCACATCCCAATCCCGATCCCGATCCCGATCCCGATCCCGATCCCGATCCCGATCCCGCTCCCCCGACCGGCCCCGCTGTTTACCTGCTCCCGGCCCGNCGAGGCTGTCGCTCCGCGGCTGTCCCCGCCCACGAGCCGCTCTCCTCCAATAGAAGAGAAGAACGGGAGTAGGGTCGGCCAATAGGAAGGCGGCTCTCCCTGCCCTGAGAGACGGCGTGGGAGGCGGCGGCGGGGCCGCCATAGTGGGGAGGCTGTGGGCGGTGCCCGGGCTTAGGGTCGTAGGGTGTCATAGGGTGCTTTAGCTTGGACGGGATCTTAAAGGTCATCCAGTTCCAACGGCCACTGCCGTAGGAAGGGACATCTTCCGCCAGGCCAGGTTGCTCTAAACCCCGACAGCTGAACACTTCCAGGGATGGAGCGACTACAAGTTCTCTGGGCAATCTGTTCCACCACCCTCACAGCAAAGAACTTCCTCCTAATATCTGATTTAAACCTGTCCTCTTTGAGTTTGAATCCATCCCCCCCTTGTGCTGTCACTACATGCTCTTGTAAGAAGTCCCTCTCTGCCCTTCTTGTAGGCTCCCTTCAGCTGCTGCAGGGCTTAAATATTTATCAAAGCATTCCTTCAGTCAATGAAAAGTTATGCAAGTATACAGATCCTGATGGAAATTAAAGGGATAATAATCAGGTAGAAGTGTGGAGAACTAAATAGAGAAGCCAAAGGAAATGGTCAAAGAATGGTTCTGCTGGAATTGCATCTGACCTCTGCTCAGTCTATAGACCAAAGGGGTGAAGAAAAGAAAATTAAAATGTCACATTATTTGCTATGGGTATGAGAAGTTTCTATTTTCAGAATGTAAGCCTTTTTGTTTAATTTTTTTTTTAAATTAGCATGATAGTAAGCAAGATAATTCCATAGACAGATGAAACTGCTCTTCAGTCAGCACACAAACCACTCCTGCCTCTGTTCCCATTGCTTTATCAAGCATCAGTCAAGTGAAATTAAGATTCTGGTAGCTCTGTATCACTTGCTCATCATCTGTGGGGGCAGAGACACGAACTGAAGTCATGGTGATTTCCTTCTGCTGCTGTTGTCATTTAAGGAAGAACCTCAGCTACAAACACAGGGAATATTTGCAGCAGAGCTTCACACTCCCCTTTGCTCCATGACATTCACGATGATCTTGCATACAAAAGGAATGAAGGGTGAGATGGCAATGAAGGAGACACGAGATACAGTAAGTGTACTGCCCCACTATATATCATTGGACAAAATGGAACTTTTTGCAGATTCCAAATCTAAGTTGGCCATCATGCTCTTTTCCCCAGATTTCCTGCACAATGCTGGTGACAAGTGATACCCCTTCCTTGTACCTGTAATCCTTATTTTGAACTACTCTGCACACAGAAATAAGTTACATGTAGAATTCTTCAGAGCCCCCCAGAGAGCTGCCTATCCAAGCATGGCCAGCTGGCCTTTGCCAAGGTAAAGTCAGTCTGGGAAAACTGATAAATTGTGTGCTTGGCTGTGTTCTTTACTAGCAGATTGTCAGAGCTTTTCTAACACTTTTCTCTCAAAAGCTGTGTCTACCTTTGGTCTTTGTGCTGAGCTGTTGAACTCCTTTTCACTGGACGCTTGATCCAGCTGGAGATTTTTTAAATGGGAATTTTTCTGATTCATTTAATCCTTCATGCATATTGTATGCTCAGCTGGTTGTTAAGTTGAATATTAGGAGAAGGAGCAATTTTGGTTGCACTCAGCTTTAGCCACAACCGAGAGTTGTTTTGCACCCCTTTACGTGCCGCTTACGTATCTCTGGCACAAATTTGGGATAACAGTAAAAATATTTTTCTGTTTTAAAGCATTCTACAGCATCAAAGCCAAAGCACTGACAGTCTGAACTGTGCTGCTTTTCACCTCACCAATCTAGCTAAGCCTGCCCAGAGGAATCACTGAGCCAGCAACATGCACATTTGCAGTGAAACCGCTGATCTGTGCAGGAGATAGGGAAATTGTTCTTAGGCTCCTTCTTCTAGGGGCTGAAGGGGTGGGAACTGGTTTTACAAGCCCAGTTGCCCCTTATCAGCAGCTTTGGAAGCTAAACTTGCAGCTTTTTGTACATCTTAAAAAATGCTGCTCTGTTGTATGAAGGGCTCTGGAAAAGATTACATTGACATGAACTACACAGATCTGTATTCAGGTCTCTGGCCTGAAATTTGGAGGCAAATTCATTGTTTATTTCCACATTCCCACTAGATCCTCTCTTTTGCTCTCACCCAGACGGACAAGTGCAAAGAGGTGTAGGTCTTGTGCAACCTAGGCAAGGGTTTTAGGAAAAACGACATGTACTTCAACCTTCATGAAAGTACAAGAACTGCTGGCATTGGGGCTGTGGGTATGTGAAACCCAGCTGTCTTTCTGAGAATGCATATCCTGCCTGACTCCTTTGTAGTTTTCAAAGGCAAAAATCTAGCTTAACTCAGTGTTCCTTTTCTGTACCCTAAAGTGGGTTTAGGAAGTCGTTACAGTCTCTTTGTCCATGAGTGTTGCTTCCTTGCACCTTTCAGTCAGAATGCCCCTTCACATGTTTTTTCCTAGCTGCATCACATGAGGAGCATCTGACCCGAGAGCGACTTTAAAGGCTCTTTGAGCAAAGCCCCACTCTATCATATGGCCATCAAAAATATTTCTGCTTTTTTTTCTATTTCAAAGAGATCTGTGCAGTCGTTTTCTTAAAGGATCTTTCACAGATAATGTAAGATATGCCTGTTCCTGGGAAAATCATATGACAAGCTGCATCACGGCTTTGTGACGTGGGAGATCAGTGTCTCTTGCCAGGCCGGTGGTTGTTCTGAAGTACATAGGGACATTCTCTGGGATTGCCCTAATGTTCTCTGTTTTGTTAGTGAGATGTTTACAGAAGGAAATCTCAGGGAGATCTTGGTCATAAACTGTCGCAATCCTCCAAATATATCCAAGGAATTGTGACTGTTTTATTTCAGGAGACGTAAATAATACCCGGAAATAGACTACTGACACTAATTCAAACAGAGATGCTCCCTTGACTTTTGAATGGAAACAGACATGACTCCATCTGTCAAAATAACATTAAAACCTCTTGTGCTTGCACAGAAGATTTGAATAGGGTCAGACCCAGCATTTCTGAGGTTTTGTGCTGGAATAGACAGTACTTTCCAAGAGTCTTGCTGAGTTTATTCCACCCTGCAGATCTGCAGAGCCTCAAGGAAAGGTCATTACAGAATACCAAAGCAAACATTTTTCTCATAACTGAAGGAGATCTGCTAATTCATGAAATGACTTAGCAAGCATCCAGGGCTCATGACAGAGTGCCACCTGAGGGCAGGAATCATATATTGGTGTCACACTTCTGTGTGGATTTTTAAAGAGTACTCTCACACTGGTGTATTCTTGACACCTCAGATCCAACCAAACAGTTCAGACTTAAGCCCCACTACCAAAAAGCACTGTATATCCTTCTGTCTAAAACAGAGCTAAGTATGGATCCATAGTTCCCTAGACTGTAGACTATGGATCTGACTCTAGGAAGCACACCTCCATCGTAAGGGGATACTAATCAGTGGTGTCATGCATGGACCTGAGATCATTTCACGGTCCATTCCTTCCAGGTCTACAGCATCACAGAAGCTGTGTAGATTATTGCTTTCTAATGGGTGTAGAAATGAGCTAAACACGAGACTCTCTCAAACAGGCAAGGCCACGGTGGTGGGAAGGGCACGGGAATTAAATCTGGTGAAGTGTGCAGTTACAAAGCAGTCAGTGACCCATCCAACTCAATGGAATGCCACATAAGCCTTGCTTTTAAGCACAGGTCCTTTGCAGGCCCATCAAGCAGGAGCAGGACAGCCCCAGTGGGAGTGCCCTTTGCCTGCCTGGCAGCAGAGCTCCTGCTGCTCTGGTGCCCTCTGGACCACTGTCTCTTATGTACATGTTCTGTACAGTTTTGCTAAAGAATTAAGTATCTCTTTAGGAGACAAATGCACCAGTCTGAAGAGCAGTATTATGCCTTTAAGGTTGTTGATACCTCTTTGGCTTTCCAGATCTTGGTACAAATCCTTTAGGCCATCCCAGGCTCTGAGCAATTAGCAGACCTCTTCATGTGACTTGGAAAACTGTGAGTTAACACTATGCTGCTCTGTTGAAGTCGATGACAAATTAGTGATGACTTTAACTGAAATAAGTTCAGTCTTGAAAAAAAAAGAAAATAAATGTCTAACATATTTAAACATGCACATGACAGGGAAAAAACAAAAGGAGAGAGAAAAAGTTCCCCATACCTACACAGATGAAGAATTGTATAACTTACTTGGGCCTGTTGCTGTCCATGGTGGGGGGACGTAAGGAATGTGAATTATACATTAATATCCAAATAAGTCCTTCCCGGTTGTATTTGAAGGAGATTCCCCCTCCACTCCCTATGAAGGAGAGTCTCGCTGTGCCCACTAGGGGACAGAGCTCTGCCGCGCACGTCCTCGGCAGCGGGATGAGCTCTGACATCTGCAGCCCCGGCACGCTCTGTGATAAGCCTTTCAGGGGCGTTTTATTGCAATCAGCTCTCTGCGAAATACATTATCTGCTCACAAAGCCCTCTTTGGAGAATGTATCTGTGAAATGTCTCGTGTTGCAAAGCTTCTGACATTACCAGAACGATTGTTTTGAAGCCACGTCGTTTGCTGGATTCCACCACGCTCTTCAGGCATTCAGGTTGAGCCTAGTTTGTCTTTGCTGGAACAGTCGTATCATGACCAGTTCCCATTGCTAGAGCTGAAGCAGCATGAGCAAGAAAACCGAGAGAATATAGGCAAAAATATATTTTTCACTCCCCCAAGGGATAAAGGGGAAAGTGTTGTATTTTGATTTTTGTTTAAAAGAAGCACGAGGTTTAATTGCTTTTTGTTTCTGCACTTCTCTCATGTACTCATGTTAAGCATCAGTTTTTCAGAATCCGTTGTCCTATTTCTGCAAGCTTCCCTGCACAGAAGCACTTAGAATAGTTTATTTTAGTAACTTTTAAAGTAAATTAAATAAGTTTGTTTTAAACTCCTTACCCTTCAGCAGGAGTGGCAATTCCTAAAATAGCTTTCACTGGCATTTCGTTTATTTAACTTTACATTAACAACATTTAATCAAGTCTTAAATTAGGTTTTCATAGACTCATAGAATCACAGAATATGCTGAGTTGGAAGGGACCCATCAGGACCGTCGGGTCAACTCCTGACCCTGCACAGGACCATCCCCAAGAGTCACACCATGTGCCTGAGAGCAAACACTTCTTGAGCTCTGGCAGGATTGGGGCTGTGGCCACTTCCCTGGGGAGCCTGTTCCAGTGCCCAACCACTCTCTGGGTGAAAAGCATTTTCCTGATATCCAACGTAAACCTCCCCTGATGCAACTTCATGCTGTTCCCTGGGGTCCTGTCACTGGTCACAAGAGTGATCAGCACCTGCCCCTCCACTTCCCCTCATGAGGATGCTGAAGAACACAGTGAGGTCTCCCCTCAGCCTCCTCTTTCTGGGCTGAACAGACCAAGTGCTCCCAGCCGCTCCTCATACGGCTTCCCCTCAAGGCCCTTCACCATCCTCGTGGCCCTCCTTTGGAGGCTCTCTAATAGCTTAAAGAACTTTGTAAAACTGGATCAAGCCAATTTGGTATTCAGTTACGCAGTAACTGAAGAGTTTATTACATATTAAGATAAATGAAATAAGTGGATTTATACAAGGATTTTCTACTGATCAAATAAAACGGGTTTAAGGCAAATCTACAGTTAAACTACTGTGGCTTTTCAAAACCTTGAGGCTTTATTTTTCCTCTTGAAAAGTGAAACCATAAGTAAGTCGAAGAAAAAACCAAACAACTTCTTTTATGTATCAGGGATATTCAAGTATAGATCTAAAATTAAGGAAATAATAGTAACTAGTACCTCCTCATCTTCTTCTTTATGACTTCCTCCCTCTGACTATCATCAATCACTTCAAGAAGAACTTAAAAGTTAATTATTTTAAAATTCTACAAGATCTTTCACTTTGCTAATGGATCAGATTCCTCATCTGTAATTTTTCATAAGCACAATTAAGCACACCTTTGTTTCATTTCCATATTTCACCCAAATCACCTTGGTGTTCCCATACATCTCACAGATGTTTTCACATAAAAGTAATATGTGCTTCCAGAGCAGCAAAGCCTTGCAGGCAGTATGGGTGACACTCATTCTTGGTCAAAAACCATCTTACTGAAAGACAGTCATACTGCAACTCTAACAAAGAGACAGAGTTGACTGTCGGGGGTGGATGAACTCTGTTAATTTGATCCTGTCTGTATGTGTCTCCCAAAGCCCGTGTAGAGCCTGGAGATCACTTCACCCTGGGCTGGGTGGAAGTACAGCTGCTACTTAACAGCTCACAAAATTATACATAATAATCAAGGAGAGAGAAATCAAAGAGAATAGCTCAGAGATCTGACATTGTCAAGATGAAGTTATCCTGGCAGAAAGTCATTATTCAATAGAGAATTACTGAGGAGAGGACATTGCAAATAAATAAAAATCACAAACATTCATTTGAATGCAAGTTACAGGTTTTCCAAAATGTCTGTGGTATCTGTGGAGGTGCACTGACTTTCTCCTAAATCCACATGAGGAACTGGATATTTGCACCATTTGAAACAGTGTGGTGCTAATATAAGGAGAAGGGAGAAATAGCAGAAAAGACAATGCACTGTGATAGAGCCAAAGTGAGCACCTGAGAAAGGGAGGTGTGGCACCAGAATTTGGATTGGTGCTCACTGATGCAGTCTGAATTCCCTGACATTTCCAACTGCAAAGTAGCCCTGAGAAAATCTAGACCTGGGGCAAACAGTTGGTTTCTTCTTGGTTCAGTCAGGAGCTTTTCTGTGCTTGAAATCCTTGGTAAAAGAATACCGCCGCTCTGTGGCCATATTGCTTGAGAGTCACCAACAGCTCAACTCCAGCATCTGTGCTGTCACTGAGGGCAGTGAAAACTCAGCAAGACAGGGGGTGGGTGTAGTGCTGTCAGAAGAGCTGCAACACCCATATCGAAAAGAAGAATTTACAGTTCTTCACTACATGTAAGGAAGCTGCAGTTTTCTCATCTTCCCTATGAAGTCAGATGAGTTTATCCATACAAATGTCAGAAAAAAATCAAATGCAGCTACATAGATACCCCCATGATATTTGTGGACAGCTTGTATTCCAATGTGAATACAAAAGCTCCGATAAGTAACATCAAAATCAGATACATTATTTAAAAAGAAGATTCCTTCACTGTAATTTAGAAAAGGAAACAGTAATACTGGTGACTTTCTGTATGAGCTACAGTAGCATATTAGAGAGCAACATTTCCCATGTACTCATTTCAAATGTACTTTGGACATTGTGCTGAGCAGACAATATTCCACACTTCGTTCAAGTCATGGAGTTCATGGAAGTCATGAGGTTCATTCAAGTCATGGCCTTCTTGAAGGAAACCAGACTGGTTTCCTTTTAGACATGCAGAAACTGAGACACCAAAAATCATGGACAGTTTTTAAAGTGTTGGTCTCGACCCTTCCCTGCCTTCATTTTCCCATTTGCATGGGAAATGTCATAATCACCCTGAGCGAGAAGTGCCTCAAGGCGGCCCCTCTAGAGAGAGGGTAGCGAAGTGTTATGTTGTTAATGAAGATGAGCAATGCCCACTGTACTGCACACAATGCCAACACTGAGATCATTTCTCACCCACCTCCGCTTTTCTCCCTAATCTGCATTTTTGTCTCCTGTGTCTTTCTCAGGGTTTTTCACATTTCTGTTTATTTCAACATTTATACAGGAGGCTCCATAACGACATGAGATTCATTTAATTCTTCCACCCAGGGCAGATAACGTAAAAGCCAGCAAAGTCATTTCACCTCTTAAAGTAATTTCTTGTCTCTGAGGGCCACTGTGACACTTTCTATAAACTCAATGCCTGCTCTGCTTATTCAGGGAGGATTCCTTGTGAGTGCTGAATCAAGTCCAGCCCTCGGATCCCAAGCTGCAGTTAAAACAGCCAGTGCCACAGCAAGTACACTCGGCAGGCGATGGCGGATGAGTATTCCTGGATCTTGAAAAGATGAACTTGTTCCCACAGTAGAGGTTATATCTGAACACAGAACCTCTGATTCTAATCTCAGTGCTGAGCTAATGTGTCTAATGGTGTCTCAAGAGCTACCTAGTGCACACTATGGGAATAAGGAAGAGCTCTTGTGATAGAGAGGAGAGCCTTTAACCACCAGAACCAGAGTAGTTTTGCTGCGGAAAGGAAGTGGGAGATTTGAGCAGCAAGGAGAGAAGAGCTTCTGGCTTGGGCACTGATTTAGAGTATTGGTAGTCCAGGCTGGCTTCCCAGTGCCTGCACAGACTTACTAAATGTTCACAGAGATAGGAACCTTTCTGAGGCCTTGCTTATTCCTTAGAGAGTAAACTCTTGGACAGACACATGCTTTTCACTTATGTCCATGAGGTTCTGACTCATAAGGTAATTTGAATAAATTTTCAGTTGGGTGGCTGAGCCAAATAAATCAGAGTTGGGCTGAAATCGTTTTGAGCCGATCCATAGTAGAGATATCTGCGTTTATTTGCGTTCACAAGAAAAACTGTAAAATGTTGCTCTGGTGTGTGGAACATACTTTACTCAACCCATAATGAAATCTTTCCTTCTTATAGTGAAAAAAGTTAAATAGTAGACTAACATAAAATAGCTGATGGTAGTGGCCACATCTTCTGCAAACACAAGTACTCAGTAGGCAGTGTAAAACCCACATCTGACCCACATCTCCCATTTCTCACAGAAGCATCTTCTCAAAACTGTTCTACATCTACCAGATTTAGTCAAAGGGAGAAACTTTGTCTAATGTGATCTGTTTTGATCTTATTGTAAAGCCAATACATTTCTGACATGCTGAAGTAGTTCCTTTCAATGTTAACAATGTTAACGTAATTTTTGGTTCAGCCAAAGTATACTGCAAAGTTGATGGACAGTTAATCACTCTAAATGTGCTGAAAGAGGCCAGTTGTCAGCCTCTCCTATTGCTCTTTGTGTTTTATTTGAACTGTTCAATGGACTCCTATAAATAGGATATAATCTTGTATTGAAATCTATGGAGAGTGGAAAAAGCTTACAGATTATACCAACCTCCTGTGTGCTTTTATAGGAGGACTTACAGTGATGGGAGGCTTTTTGCTGTGAAATAGTTCTTGTGAAGTCTGAAACAAGCCTACGTTGACTCATGTAAGAAAAATTGAATCATGAAGAATAGCTACTTGAACATACCCAGCAATGAACCCAAAAAGCTTCATTAGTTTCTGCAAATTGTAAAATCGACTCTAAACACAACATGAGCTGACCAATCCCCACCAATGGAGAAAGAAGAGCTAAAATGACAAGGAATGGCAGATGGGACAAAGAATGGATAATCCAAAAACACTCAACTCTACCACCTTCAAAACTAAAGACTTTTTTGGAGGTCTGAAGTCCAATTTATGCCAGAGTCCCAAGAAAACACATCAGACTTTTGAATAGGGATCATATTGCAACATGGAGCTCTAAACAAATACCTGCATCGTTGCATTGCTCAACTCATCCCAGAAAGCAATACCACTTTCTTCATCTTTTCCTATGTTCTTCCATGGTTCTGCCTCTTCTTGTCATCCTAATTCAGGATCTGTCCTACCACATGCTGAGCTTACTGTGATGCTCATGCTGCTGAGTGCCTTTGAACCCATTGCACACTTGAGTTTTGTCACAGTGTCTCTGTTTTCCTTGGTTTCCAAAGGTTTCCTGATGGTCAGCAGTGTTACATGGCAATAAACAATAGAATGAGCTGTTCTTCAGAAGGAGAGAGAGAAAGAAGAGAGAGAAAAGGGGAAAAGAAAGGAAGGAAGGAAAAAAATGGAACAGGAAGGAGGAGGGGAAACAAAGGGAGGGAAGGAACAGAAAGGGAATTGCTTCCTGACAGTACTTTTCCTGTCAAAGCCCAGGCTCACTGATTAATGCCAGTGCTGAGCATCCAGCAGTCAGTGAGCACTGGACTCTGTTGTGTCATTTCCAGTGTGCCATAAAAGCATATCCACTCACGATGGAGACAGAAAGGACAGTGTGTGACTCCCGTAGGACAGCTGTGCCAGCTGCAATGCTGTCGTCACACCCAAATGTAGTGTAGGAGGGGCAGGACAACACCAAATCTGTTCCTTGTACTCCCTCTCCCTGAGGGGAGGAAGAGGCATTGACTCACCAGGAAATAAGTATTACAGGTTTTGTGTGAGTGGCTTTTGCTGCTGGGGCAGCAACTGGATTAGCCACGTGCTGCCCTTTTTCTGGGTTTTGCTCAGCACACCCCCAGTGCCTGGGGCCTTCGGCTTCCCTGGGCTGGAGCGAACCAGCCCATCTCCCTGAAAGCAACCCTTCAGGGTGTAGAGACTGGTGAGACAGGACAAGACTACCAGAAAAGAGTTACCATTGTGAGGTGAAGTATCAGAGAGAGCAGAAGCTGCATCCTGGGCACCAACCAGGGTGTGTCTGTGGAGTTGTGGTGATAGGGGTGTACAGGAACCTCCAATCTGTTGTTGCTTCAGCACATGGCTCATTAGGTGTGGAGGTGCTGGGTGCAGGTATCTGGATGACCTCCTATGGAGCTGATGCAAAGGGATCATTCTCTTCTGCAGAAGCAGCTCTGGCCACAGGCTGAATGTCTGAGCTTCTCCTTCAGCAGCCTTCCTTCAAATCTGGGTCAAGTGAGAGTGCAGCTGTTGCTGAGTTTTTCACACCAGCACTCTGCTTACACATTCATAGCAGGTGGGATAATCTCTCCTGAAATAGCATCATAATAGAAGAGTAACAAAAAAACACAAAGGAGATGAGTTAGTTGTCATCATTTCCAAACCAAGAAAGACAAAGCTATGGTAACTAAGCATCTGATTCAAAAAAAAGGCAAAGGTGGATATTTAAAAGGCCTGTTAGGGGCATTTTAAACCTAAAGTTGAGGCTGAATAAAATGTTAAATACGGTTCTGTTAAGTTATACCCACCCTTATATTTTTGTCATATGGGAGTAGAGAAGTGTAGAATTTTCCAAAGTATCAAAATGGATGTAGAAACCCAAAAAGCCGTTGTCTTCAGCCACATCAATGTGAAATGCATGTGTAGGTAATAATATGATGCTGACATGTATCTTGTCAGCATTCAGCAGATGCCACAAGAAAATTTAAATGTTTGGTGCAGCAAGACACAGATCAAGTCCAAAAAAAGCACAATATGGTGATACTATATTTCCATTTCCTGGGCTCAAAGTAATCAGAAATAACCAAAACCTATTTTTTCAGTATTTCTACTCCTGAGAAATACTGCGTCAAGATTTGCTGAGAACAACCAGAGAGACAAAATCAGGATGTTCACTACCATCCTCAACTTCTACCTTGTAAAGGCTTACTGTATATGTACGTACATCTGTCCCACCAGAACATCCCAAGAGTTATTTCATGTGCAAAAGGGACTGATGTACCTTGCCAAGAGCAGAACCTGCTGCTGCTAGTGCTTGAAGTTCTTCTGGTGAGACAGATACTGGAGAATCCCCTTCCATTTTTCTGAATACATGAAGATGAAGGTGACAAATGAACATTTGCATGGACTCAGTTTCAAAGATTTGCAGAAGTCCTTCCTAGCACTTTATTTTTGAAGAATCTTTCAGCAACCACTATGCAGTTTCCAGCATCACCCCACCAAATTGAAACCGATTGCTTCCAACAAATTTCCAGAGTTTCTTCAGGAAGAAGGGGGATGAAAAGCTTTGCCAGAGCTCTCCTCTGAAGAAGTAACACCTGTGCTCATGGCCCAGGGTTCACCTGGCAAAACTTGATCAGCTTTTTTCCTCTAGTAGAGGTGCAAAAGGAGCAGCAGTAGCAGCTTTTCTATCACATACTGGAAGGACAAGAGAAGTTGAGAATGCCAACTCAGCTGCCTCATCTGGAATAGAAACTCAAGATGTTTCTGATGAAGAAGGCTCCATTTTCAATTTACTCTCTCAGTTTGACTGAAATTTCGAGCTGTGGCCCTTTACTTGACCAGCCAGGTTTCATCCTGCTATACAAGATGCAAGATGAAGAGCAATGGTGCCAGCTGCCTGGGGAGCCCAACTGACAGTTCTTAAACATCACCACAGCACCTGCAGGGCATCACAGTCACAGCACAGCGTGGCCTCTGTCTCTTGGCAAAATGAAGCAGGGGCAGAAGTTGCTAAGTAGCAGTGGTTGCTTTTTATTTACAAAGCTGCAGATCTTTTGAGCCAAGGGTCAGGAAGTAAGTAAAACTGTGTTCGCATTTCGTAAGTCCTGAAAGGCCAGTGCTGCATCCAGTTGCCTCTGGGAGTGGTCCCCCAGGAGGAAGAGGGAAGGTGTTAGGAGTAGCAATGCCCCCAACTTTCAAGTTTTTCCGCTCAGCACCTTTCACCCATGAAGAAATGTTTGTACATCCTTTATTCTTGCAGTGAAGCTTCTGCTTCACTACCTGGGCAAAGAGCTTTGATGAGCGGGGCTGGGGCTGCAGCCACTGCCTGACTGCTGTGCTTGTTGGGGCTGCTTCTCCTCTAAGCCTGGCTTCCCCTTCTCCATGTGGCATCCTGAGTGGCACCTTCTGACCTCCTTTATTTACCTGGGGGTTCTCCAGCTAAGCAGTGCTGCTAAAAGAAAACAGAAATCTGTTTCCTGTGCCTCCCCATTTCTTCTGTAGAATGGCCTGTGCTCAGTGGTTTCATTAGCACTGCTTCAGCTACTGAGGTGACACTCAGCTTTCGGCAGCATCTCAGTGGCTGTTCCATAGGATTAGCTGTAAATAAAAGGTTACCTACATACATTTTGCAGATGAAATAAACAGGAGCTACTCCTTCCAGCCATTTCTTGGGTTGGCTTCCTATGCTTTCATTTGAAATTTACCCTTCAGAAAACCAACCACTAAAACCAGTGATGTGCTATTGAGCTTTTAGATTCAACCCTCTCTGTAAGACCACAGAGGAAAAATTTGATTGAGTGCCCGTAGGAGTCAGTGATTCTCTTCACTTCGGCATTTGGATCCGACTCCGGGAGTTTTATGAAACACTAGCAGCATTGTGAGGGCAATAAACATAAGGAAAATAAATGTAAGCCCAGGAAGTACTGGAATATTATGGGCAGAGCTAATAAAAGCTAAGAGCTTGAGCAGAGCGAGACGGGTCTCATTGAGCAGCCTGAGCACCATGAAAGTCCTGGGCTCTCAGATAGATACACGGAGTAAATCATCTGGATTTTGCTATTCACCTGCAGGGAGAGGATAGGATGGAAAACAAGGTGTGTCCATGCAGGCTGAGAAACTGTGGCTAGGCGAGCTGAGCCGAGGCAGCTGAAGATAAACTACTACAACAAGAGCTCCTACAGTAACTGTGTCAAAGAACACACACTCGCAGGAACTTGTTCAAGTAACTACCTGGTGTGTTGGCTTTAAACATGTCATGCAAATGTAACCATACAAAAATAGGAATGAGGAAAAAGGCTTTAGCTGCTTTTAGCTATTTAGCTCTGTCCTTCTCTCTAAATACAAGAGCCAAGTCCATCGGTGCAGTCCCAAGACCCCAGTGTGGTTCTGGTTGGGTTGACAGGCAAGAAAGCCCTTATTGCTTTCTCTGCTGCTTCTACCCTGCATTACCTCGGACATCACACTGTCACAACTCTGTTTTCTGACTTGCACCGTTGGCAGGACTGGCCTCACCGCTGCCAAATGCTCGGAGCTCTTCCATCTGTAGCTGCAGAGAGTTACCTATTCATTCATCCTGTTTACGTCGCATTGGCTTGTTAAAAAGAAAGGCTGTCCAGTGTGTTTACCTTAAATGTGGATGGAAAAAATTATTATCTACCCAGTGGAAACTGATTTGAATTCAGTAGACAATTTAATACCTTGTATGTAAATCCTTGCTTTCAATCTTTGAACAGCGCAAGTGGAAATAGGGTATGTGGAAAAAAGTACTTCCTTGGAAACGGTGCCTGACGGGATTTTGAACTGAATTCTGGAAGAGAGAACTTGGTAAGTTTCTGTCCCAGAGACAGATGAATTTCTAATTTAGGTGTACAGTACAAGATCTGGTTCTTAGGCTATTCAAATCAGTAGGTATTTTTCTTTGGACATAAGAGGGTAACATACGCAGACTTTGATTTATGTTTCCTGCTACAGTTGTTAGCCTTTTGGGGATTTTTCATGGATTATCTAAATGACAGAGAAAGAGCCAAAACTTATTTCAGGTGTGATGTAATCCACTTTATGTGAGTCTTCCCAGGGATTGATATGTTTTATTATTCTGAAATTATTAAGATTATTTCAAATGTAACCAAAATTAATTAAAGGCTTTCAAACCCTGCTGATACTCAGAATTGCTGCAATAATTTTGCATTTACTGATGAAAAAGCTTCCACAATTTTGAATGCTTAAGCATATTAGCATAAAATATTTGACTGTAACTTATCCTTCTGTAATGATCTGGAAAACTGAGTGCTGTAATAACTATTCCAAATCCATTTCCCTGCAATACAGCTAATGTTTCATTTAAACTAAATCAACCAAAACTTACCAACATTTGTGCTCACAGTGTGTTATAAACACTTCGAAATGTTTGAAAATTAAAATGAAAAATAAACTATCAAAGTTATTCCAAAACTAACCTATCAAGACTGCCTTCTCAAAGGCAGCATTTGTCATTGACAGCAGTTGGACTAGGTATGGGCTTTTTAAACTGATATTTTTTTGGAGACAGATCTTGGAAAAAAACCCAAAGTTTTTAGAGAATGCTAGGCCCTGCCTTCCCCTTTTACAACTTACTGTAAATGGCAAATGGCTCCAATTCACCCCAAACTTGAGGGGAAAAAAACCTGAGAATCATTTAAGCATCAAGAATGGAAAAGCATAGTTTTGACGGAGAAAAAGATGAGCGTCATAATCAGGTTTTTAAGTGAAAATGCAGTGCAGTATTGACTTCAGGGATTACCTGATTACATCTCTGGTAAACCTGGTAGATGACATCTATTAACAATGGCCAGGCAAATTTCATCGACATTAAATTGTCCTGCACTCTTCTTGCAAAGATCAGCATCCTTCTGAAATGCCAAAAACTGAGACACGTTTTGTTTCCATGTAAATGCAACTGAAATGCGCGTTCATACTGACAGCTTTCATCTGAGGGACTCCAACCTCCTTTCATCCATCTTCCATCTGAAATGAAAATCTATTTTTCCTATCACCTTGGCACACTGAAGCTGCCCTGGCACTGCTTTTCCTCTGAGGGAAAAGAGATGAACCCCTGGTTTGCTAGGGCTTTGAGGATTCCCTGGTCCTTAAAGTATGTTTTTGTTGGATGCACTGCAACTGCTAGTAGGTGCTACCAAGAGTCTTGCCATGGAAGTCAGCTTTTCCAGTAGAGATCAAACAAGCTGGGGAATATGGGAAAACAGAGGCAAGGAGTGTTACATTTCTGTGCAGAGACTGAGCTGGCCACCAGCCAGTAAAGCCATCACTGCAGCTGTTTAGCAAAAAAAAAAAAAAAAAAAAAAAAAAAAAAAAAAAAAAAAAAAAAAAAAGAGAGTAATGTAATATTTGATGACAACCTAATGTCAAAGTCCATGACATCACTAGCCTCCAGCTGCTGATTAATCATGTGAAAGAAATTAGTTTGGACATGAACGAGTGTGAATCTAACTAGTGGGACAAATAATTGTGTTCAGAAAGGAATGAGAAGGAAAGAACTTACCAAATCTTTGGTCAAAAAATTTAGTTTAGAACAGCCCCAACTCTCCAGTTCTCTCTGTCCCTGTCAGATTCGCTACTAAATCTTCACGGTCTGATTGCAATTCTGTAAGATTGAGTCTTTTGGCTTCCATGGAATTACTACAGGTTTCCCCATTAGCAGAACTGTCCATCAGCTTGGTGAAGAGGAGGTGAGAAAATGGCATGTAGGGGACATTAAACCCCTGACAGTTTAGGAGTTTCAGTGAGGCTGAGCAGTAAAAGAGTCCCTGACATATGTCTCAGGAATTCTGGGGACACTTGCTAGGACACTTACCGGTAACATGGACATATTTTGGCTTTCTCTTTCTCCTTTTCTCAACTTTCAGAAGGATTCCTGAGAGTCACAAAACTTGTGTATACTTGTCACTTTCCATCCAGTTCAATTTCCCTGGGAAAGAGGATGGGAATGTGACAGTGCAGGTACTTCAGGGTTTTCAAGTCAGGGGCTGGGAAGTGGAAGATGCCACGTAAAAGAACTCTGCAGTTGAGATTACTGTTTAGGCAGTAAATCTGATGGCTGGCATTTTGTTAGTTGTTAGAGGTCATCTCCTGCTCTCCGGGGGTCTCAGGTGTGCAAAGGAAAGGCTGCTGCAGCAAAATGGCAGCTGATTCGTAGAAGACTAGAGTTTGACGTGTTATTCTGAAGTCCCTTCTGTTGTTTCTCCAGCAACTACGATGGGATGACATCCAGGGGAGAACTGGGCCCAGCTTGCTAAGCAGTACAGCTCTGATGAACTCCATTCCCTGGTTCATCACTGATGCACCACTTTGTTGATTGCTCAGACAGCCTCCAACTGTCTTTCTTGGACGTTTCACGTCAGAGTACACTCATGTGATGTTTCTTCCACAAACAGGGCCCTGCCTAACTCGACCGCCTCATATAGGATCTGTTCCTGCAAATAATCCAGATTTCCATTTGCGTAACTTCAAAGGCTGTTCCACCACTTGTAATAAATATCAGCCTGCTCCGTTCTTCCTCCTCGTCTCCTTTTGAAACAGTAAAAACGGCAGATGATTCCCTGGTGGTCGCTGTTGCTGATGACGCAAATGGCACCTCACTTACTGGATCCTACAAGTCTTCTTCAATCAGCCCCATCCATCATCTTCACAGGGAAGAAGAGATGTTAGACAAACTGCCTCTTAATGAAAGATAGGGCCGTAAAAAAGGAAAATATTTAATTCTTTCAACATTTTGTTCCTTTTAGGAAATGTTGGATACGTAAAACAGAAGGAAACAAAGTGGTGGTGGGGGGAGGAGGGGTTGGTGGATTTTTGTTGTTTGTTTGTTTTTTGTTTAACATAAAACTCTTGCAATCCAGTCCAAAAATGACCTTGAGAAGAGTTAAAGAAATTTTGTTGTGTAGCTAAGGAATGAAGTGAGTGTCTCTGCCAACAAATGATGGGTGTTTCCAGGATACTGTCTCTGGTATCAGAAAGGGTCATTCCAAGGCATTTCTCTGGCAGCTCTTATTTATCTCCCTCTCTCTGAGCCAGAGGACATGAAGATGTCAGACATCTGTGCTCTTGCACTGTTCCCATTTTCCTATTCAGGACAAGGCTGTCCTCAGCCAGTGGGAGAGAACGTAAAGGAACTGGCAAACCTCAAACATTTTGTCAAAGGGAGACACATTTGTGAAGTTAATTCTTAGTGCTCTGTTTGGGTACTCTCTTCCTGCTCCTCATAAAACAGCCCTGAAGAAAAAATAGTTTCAGTCTGTTCCCAGTGGAGCGAAGATAACGACGACTGCCAGCTTTTCCAGTGCCTTCAGCTGGGGGCTGTGTTCCAAGGGGTGAAGAGAAATCATCCCTGCCAGCCTCAAGAAGCCACCATCTCTGAGGGCAATGCAGCCCAGCTGGTGTCGGGCCAGCAGAGTCTCCCCAGTTCTCCGGGTTCTCCCATCTCCATGCTCTTTCTTTCTGGGCAGGTGTCTCTCTGTCCCACTTGCCAGAGGAGTCCTGCTCTTCTCAAACAGCAGAAGCCTGCGGGCAGAGTGGCCAGAGCATGGGTGTGTGCAGGCCCAGCTGGAGGCAGGCCTGGGACATCCTCACCAGAGAGCAGCTGAGCCTCTTTGTCGTGTCCCTCTGTGGCACCGTCTTCTGCCATCTCTGCCTGGCTCAGGCTGGCCTGAAGTCCTGTATTGCCTGGTCCAGAATGGTGCTGCTGGGCTTCGTGGGAGAATCTGGTTCAGACAACAAGGGCTGCAGGATCTATAGGTGTGCCCAGAAAGAAGGAGAGCAAAGGATGGAAAAGGAGTGAAGAACAAGTGGCAAGTAAACACAGGAGTTCTGCTGAGGACGTGCAGGCCCCATGTCTCTCCTCTATTGTCTTTGCTTGTGCATCTCATTAAGCAAATAGGTAATTCCTCTGGGAAGAAAAGAGCAGCCAGCTGGAACTCTGTGGTATTAGACCCCATCCAGCAGGAAGCAGAGAGAAAATACATAACATTTAGGAACCAATAATGCTGCACTCTAGCTCATCATTTCCCATTCAGCACAATAGGAAATGGATGATTAATATCTCCTTTCTGGGCTAGACCTTCACTTTGCCCAGATGTAGCATTGTTTTAGAAGCCTAATTTCAAGCAGCCAGACCATGAAATATCTTTCACCTTTTCCAAAGGAGAAGAAGAATGGGGAACCCCTTGCTTGGAGCACAGAGAGTTGTGAAGACTGGCAAACTTCATGGAGATGTGAAGGGTCATCTCAGCTCTTGACATCTGTCCTCTTACTGAGGCACCTAAATGTGGGTTTAAATTCTTCAATTTAGTTACACAGAGGTGAAAACTCAAACTGTGGTGTTGTCTGGTGTTAGAGAGCTCATAGTAGTAGAGTGGGAAATGCCAATGAACTGAAACTCTGGAGTCTATATTGGTGACTTAAACAAGTGCCCTCTCAGAGATAAATAACTCTGCTGATCCAGGAGGAAGCTGGAAATAACCGGGGGGATAGGAGGGGGTAGGAGAAGAGGAAAGGCAGCACATGAGGGAGGCTTGTCCTGGGCATACCAGCCAGAGGAGTTGGGAGCACAGCAGGGAAAACATTGCTCAATCTGCTGCTCAAATCCAGAACTGGGGAGGCAGCTCAGAGAGCAGTTGACAGCTCCAGGAGTGGATGTCTCCAGAACTGGGGCAAGGGGCAGCAGGGAGATAAGGCTCTGACTAGTGTTAGTTGGGGCTGGAGAAGCTGCTTTTTGTGCTATTGAAGTGCACCCTTATTATGCCTGGGCATACTTGTGTGTATGTGTTAGAAACCTGTGACAGCTTAAAAATTTCCCCAGGTGGACCCATCTTTCTATAAGGGCTTTACTTACCTCTAGTTGTTCAGAGGACAAGCATGATCCAACACATGGATCTCAATCTATCTGGGAAAGATGTTCTTGCTTGGAACACTTTTACGTGCAAGGACGGGTGTTTTCCAGTGGCTGCTATAACACAGCTGCTTTTCAGGGTCAGGGTCTGCTGACCTTTGTGATTTGTTGCATGGCAATGAACAGTGCTACACATAGAAAACAGCACAGATAATGCTCTGCTGTCTGGCAACATCATTTAGGAATATTTTAATAGTTTTATTGCTTTAGCTATTCAAAACTATGAAAAATCAAGCTAGATCTGCCAGTTTATTAAACTGCACTGCAGTCATTTGAAGCTCAGCTTTTTTCCTTTCACAGTCACAGGAACAAAGGTAAACATCTGTCCATCATAGCAATATTATGGTAAATCCTTAAAATCTATTATTATACTACAAGCAAAAAAAGATTCTTGGAGAAAACCAAAATGCTTTATTTTAAATTAAATGGCTATAGCTCAGTATGGACTTTAAAATTATCAATTATGCCTTCTTCAGTGCCTTCTCTCTCTGTGTTTTTCAAAACACATATATCACTCATTGCAGAGTGGAAACTTGGACAGCATTTCTTGTGATCCCGTCTTCATCTCATCCCTAAAACGTGCAATGGAATCTCACAGCCCCTTCATAAACTATGAATTCCAAAACAGTCTATGTGCCACACTACACACTTGAAACACAGTTTGTCTTTTTCCTGCTGTGGCCTCAAACAAACACAAAGCTGCCCAATTATGGCTGTGTGGTCGCAGTCTAGTGGAGTAACTGTGACCCATGAATAGGAAAAGCCTCTTCAGGCAACGAAGCAGTATTTCAATTCCAGTTGCTTTATCCCCTCAAACACAGACCTGGGTATAACTTTCAGTGGCCTCAGGCTCCGATGGGGAAGGATTTCCCTTTCCAGTTTTAGTTTTACTGAGCCTCAGTATAAACTCGACAATACATATTTGATGTGCTCCTACTGCCTGTAGTTTGCTCTGGAAAAGAAGGAAACATTTATGCTAAATCATGGGTTACTCCCCAGACATGTACATATGTTTATATTCTTACTATCTGCAAATAGCAATCATGGGCAAAGTGCCTGTGTAAAGCTCTGCTGTAGCACGGGGGACCACAGCTGTGGCACACACCGACTGCAGAGCTGGGCTCTTCTCTGGCATCAGGAAAAAACAGGAAGGGTGTCACTGAAACTGCTGCCCATATCCAGACATAAAACCAGGCATTCACATCAGACCTTCACATCTTCATCCTGGGCAGTTTCCTAGCTGAGGGAAAAATAAAGGTACCACTGCCACATATGTATTGCATCAGGAGGAAATGTAACATCCTGTGCTTGTTCTAGGGTTCCTAAACATTCTTGCGTATCGTGTGTGTAATTCCTTGTTAGAGTAATTCACTATGCATAATGTTTTCCATCCATACATCTTAATCTCCTGAGCTCTGTAACATTTCTCCAAAGTCCTGCTGCAAATACTGAAACCGGTGAGCCACACTGATGTTCTTAGCTCAGCGCCAAAGCTCCACATATGCGTGCTGTGCACGGATGTCTAGGACGTATGCATCCCTTCCTCCATGGATCCCAAGTGTATATGCAACTTCAGGCAGGTCACAGCCACAAATGCCCTTGGAGACACAGGATGTCTTAGCCTGCACTGCCTGTTTCACAGGTGGGCAAAACAAGGCATAGAGGCAACAACCACATTGCTGACACCCCGCGGCGCAGCAGGGGCAGAGCCAGGAACGGATTGCCGGGATCTTTGGCTGCCTTTCTTGGCTGCGCCACACTGTGTGTGTCGGTGCAGCACAGGGCGAGGTGCAGTCAGGAATGCGTGGAGGAGGCTCCCAGAGAACAAAACTGGTTCCTTTGTGCTCTAGGTGGATGTAAAAGCTCAGGCAGATGTGGGTGCAGTACACAGACTGCCCTAAATTACATTGACTTACTACAGATGTCTTTGCACCTTTTTCTGTGTTCTTGTTCCCTGAACAGCAGCTGGCACAGGGAATATTAACCAGTCTCTGCTTAGTTCTGCCATTATACATGTTCCTCTGGGATAGGGGGGAAGAGAGCAAATGACCAGATAACCCAGCTCAGAGGCTGCCAAGAGCTGGGAAAAACAGCTTCTTTCTCACCACTTTCACCACTGAAGGAAGGGAAAAGGGCTGGTGCAAGATAAAACATCCAGAGCCCTTTCCTCAGGCCTCCATTTCCCCTGCCAGCCTAGACAAGGTAGAAGTGTGCCATGCCTTTGACAGCCACCTGCCTGAACGCAGACAATTTTCAGCACGTAGTTCAGTGTTGTGTTTTCACTTGTGTCTTCTGTGGCTCTTTTTCTTTTAAAATATTAGCTGGATTTGCTCTCTGTCATACTGGCATAAACACAAAGTAAGTCTGTTGACTGTAGAATTACTCTGTATTTATCCATTTATTTCTATATTTTACAAGGTTTTAAGATTCAACTTGCTGGTGAGGAAATGCTGTCAAATACTGACTTCCACTGTAAGGATGCTGATGGTCTTTCTGACTCTGAATGGGATGAACAGTGACAGTTTGGACAACTCATCTTTGAAACACAGTGAAGGCTGTCTCGTTCAACCAGTCCAAAACATGAGAGAGAGTAATAACTTTAAAAATGGCTCTTATAATAAAGGGAGAATGGAAGGAGGAGGGTACTTGAGGATTGTAGTTGTTTTGTGATGAAATTGTTCTGATTTTTTCTGTTTCGTTTTTACAATTGGATGGATGCTAAGTAGATTGTTGTCTGTTCTGTCCCATTCTAGCTTTATAATGCAGCCCACATTGTATTAATTGTGTGTCTTCAAGGATTTAAGGCATTGCAATGACCAGTATGTACCATGCAGTTGTGCTCCCCTCTCCATGGAAGGAAGTATTTCTGCAGTACAGGATCTTGTTTCACTAAGGTATTTTAGGTTTGGTTTCTTTGCCTGTTACTGTGGTTTGGATTGGGGAAGGGGTTCTTCTTCAGTTCCATACATGTGGACCAGGACCTCAACTGCAGAGGAAGAGGGTGTGTAAAGTAGCAAAGGCCAGTTTTGCCTGTGCTTGAGAGGGTCCCCAGCATTGTACTGGTCTGCCAGGGCTCCCCTGGTCTTGGAGGGCTATGTCTGGGAGCAGGCTTTGACAACAGTCAAAGCAAAACATTAGCTAGGGTGACAGCAGAGGCTGAAAGGAGCCTTGGTTGTTTTCCTATCCAGTATTTGGTTCCTGCACAGCTGATCTCCCCTCCTGCCCAAACAGCCATCTCACCTGGCTCCAGTGGGGCACAGGGGCTCCTGCTGCAAGAACCACCACTCCCACCAGCAGCCAAACCTCCTCTTCCTCCCATTCAATCCCACACAGCAGGGCCTGTCCTGCCATCCCTACAAACAGCCACCACGCCGCAGCAATTGGCAGCCTCATGTCCAGGGACGCAGCAGCCATAGCCCAGCTGAGCCGCCTATGGTGCTCAAGGGGCACAGCGAGCACACTTGGCACGACCATTTTTAAATAAGACATGATAATTAACGTGTCTCCCTTCAAGTACACAGAGAGGCCATTAACTTTGACAGCTGTGGTATTTCTTTCCCTGAACACCTATAGCCAGTGTGTCAGTGGAAGATGTTATACAGTTAGGACAGCTCCATGCCCTTCTCTAAGAGTCTGTCTGTCCTCGCTTTATTTCAGACTAAATACATTCTGCCATGCATATATGCCCTTCCTGAGTGAACGATCCTGTTCATTTTAATGGCTTCACTCCCTTGAATAAGAACAAGTTGCCCACACAAGTTGGCTGGATCAACTGCTTGTCCCAAACCCAGCCTGTTTTCAGTATCCTCAAGCACTGTAATGATTTTCTTTGGAAGCAGGAAGTATAAATTCAAATGAAGAACACAGCTTGAGCAGAGGCAAGATCTTTCAAGACCCAACATTGGACTTTTACTTGAAGAATGTGCATGGAGATTGCAAGCAAGTCAGAGTAGGACAATCTTTTTGGGTTTGTTCTATTTGTACAGCACCCAATGCAACGGTGCCAAAGCCATGGAGAATGCTTCTCAGCACATCAAGTAGTTACAGCAGTACTAGTGCCCGGAGACATCTGGCTGCATCTGTGAAAGAAACCTTTCTCCTTTCTTGCCTCCATCCTTGTCTCTGGATTCGACTAGCAACCTGTTTCAGTTTGTGTTTTCCATTTAGGCTGACCTCAGACACTCGGTTTCCACTTGATTGGAAACAAGTGTGCTGAAAGCTGTCTGTTCTTTCTTCACTATACAATGTGGAATGCTGCCTGGCTCCAGTCTGGAAACAATTATTTCCCTCCTGTACCTACTCCTACTGAACAGTCAAAGACTTATCCCTAGACTTTCTTTTCCTCTTTGCATTTTTATTAGCCACTTCAATTATAAAGAAAAGCTTGTCTTTTGTATATAGTACCCACAGAACAGCTCTAGCTCTGTTACATGACAAAAATGCTGCCATGTTTCAAGGCCAGGTCTCCCTTAGAGAGTTTTGTATCTGTAAACATGCCACAGTGAATTCACCACTCCTTTGTCCTGTTCTGATAGGACAAATATCTGATGGAGCTTGAATTTGTGGGACTTCAAGAAACAGCTGTAAGCACCCGTAGTGCTTACAGTGGTGTAAATATTCTTAAACAACCCTAAAGAATGGTCAAAACATCCACACAGAGATGTGCAGTAGTGCTTGCAAGTACATGCAGATGCTATCAGCATAGCACAGTACAGCTGCTTTAAAAAAAGAACATACCTGTTTATCTGCATGTATTCCTGGATTTATTCTTTACTTCAACAGTTCCTACTTTTTGCCCCGTGTATGCAGATACAAGGGAATATGAGCAACAGATGAGCAGAATCTGCAGGTATTTGCACACAGGGGAAGCTTGTGCCTATGAATAGTGCTGTTATACTCAGCAGGGTCACTTTTCTGAGAGAGTTTGATCACATTATTTCATGTAAGACCGGTTCCTGACCAAGCACAGACTCTAAGGAAATGGATTGGAGTGGAAAGAGTCTAAAAATTTCTTTTCCTGCACTGAATTCAAAATAGTGTTTCTCTTACTGGAAAAATAAACATAAGCTCATTTTGGGTGTCTCTGTCTGTCTGTCTGCCTGCAGGATTGGCAATCCACACCTTCTGCCAATTCGGAGACCTCTCTGCCCCCATTTATGCTCTAGAGGTTATGCTTTAATTACAAAAAGCTGATCTGCTGTGACATCAATTTCCCTCTCTAGGGGAAAGTCCTAGCTGTGAAATCCTAGCCAAGGCAAATTGCTGTTCTTTTTTCTTTTTCTTTGGTTTTTTTTTTCTTTTTCCTTTGGCCGGTCCAGACTAACCCCAGAACTGCTATCTGGGTTTGACCTTGACCACTACTTTGAGAGCAAATCGCAGATCCTGCTCTCCTGAAGTGCTGACATACAGACAACTATTTCCAATGAGTTATCTTGATAAAGAAATCAGGCTGTATCACAGCCAAGAGCCTGCTCCTCCTGCCAAGCAGGACCCAAGCCTGGGGGCTGCAGAAGAGTGCTCTCTGGGGCCCTACTTGAGTTAAAATGGACAGTGTCCAGAACGAGTTAGTTACAGCCCTGCCTAAACCTAAGGCAAGACCACAGCAGGTGGATGTGCCAACAGCCTTCGTGTTTGCCTTCTGGGGATGTGGAGGTCATCTTCCCACCACGGGATGAACTCACCCAAAGCTATGCAACCTGGCAGGGTGGGCATCGAGCCAGTCTTGGGCTCGTGTGAATGACCAACGTGCTGAGAAGCAGCAGGGCTGAACCGTGGTGCCTGGGGAAAGGGGGATGCGGTGGGATATGGATGGGCTAGTCGGTAGCACGAATGCACGGATGCACGGGGAGGTGGGTGGCCTTTAGCTCTGCGTTCCTGGTGCGGCCGGCACCACCCTTTGCCTTGACCGCTGTGCCCAGGGGAGGAATACGACGGCCAGCTGCGATGGGAGGCCGGGAGGCGGCGGGGAGGCGGCGGGGAGGCGGGGGATGTCCCCCCGCAGGCGGTGCCGAGGCTGACCGGGGATTCTGCCGGGCCCCCCCCGCGGGACCTGCCCTGCCCGCCGCGGACGGGGGTGGAAAATGCCTCGTGTATCTTTAACCCACAGCGGCCAAAGCGCGGCGGCGGTGGTTTTTTTTTTTTTTTTCTCGCTCGGCTGGGGGGAAATACTGAAAAAAAAAAGTTTCCATTGTTAACTAAGAAAAAAAAAAAAAAAAGAAACTTGTTCCGCTGAGTTCAACCCCAGACAGGCTCACAACTTCCTTCCTGCTCTCCTACCCCCTCCCTCCGCTCTCCTCCTCCTCGCCGCTCCTCTCCCTCTCCTCCTCCTCCTCTCTCCGCCTTTCCAGCCGCAGCGGGAGCGGG
>VXAY01007338.1:1075267-1201084 GCA_013399855.1 Oxyruncus cristatus
CGGACCCCGCTCCCAGGTAAGCGGCGGAGCGGGGGGGTCGCGGCCGCCCCTCCACCGGGGGACCCCCGACAGCTGCGCCGGGGGCCAGCGGGGCCCCGCGGGCAGGAAGGGGCGAGCTGGGGGCGGGCAGAGGGGTGGGGGCTGCCCCGGGGCCCCGCCGGCTGTCCCGCACCCAAAGTCTGGCCGAGCACCTTGTGCCGGTGCTCGCTTTCGTACGCGAGCCAGTGTGCTTGGAGCGTTGTGTTGCCGGGGATTCCTGCGAGGAGTGCCTGCCCTGGGCTCTGTTGAACCTCACGCTGCTCCAAGCAGTGCGTAGAGGGATGGGGAACCTTTTGGTCACACAGTCAGCGGGGACTGCGCTTTTAGACCTGGGGGCATTGTCCTGCTAGGAGCCTCCTCACGGGGCTGCTGCTGACAGCATCGTGCACAACTGCTTCCAAAGGCTTGTACACCCATAGCCAGAGTTAGCGCACTGTGTGTAAACAAGCCTGTACACTCATGTGGGCAGCGTATTTGTGGAGATCTCGTGGATTCCCGTGCCCCAGCTTGGGATGAGGGCTGCAGCTACAGTGGCACGTGAAGCAAACAGACATGATGGAAGGCACTCAGAGGTATACAGGGGCAGAGAAAGCCACCTAGGAAAGCACAGTCTCTCTCAAACACGTACAGTCACACACTCACCAGAACAAACAGCACAGCACATCTCTGCATGTGGGATCCGGGCTCTGACTTGGAGGCTGCTGCAGTGCTTGATGCCCCAGAAGGCAGACATGCGCAGGGGAGGCATGTTTAGCCAGGGAATGCATGAAGATGTGCAAAGCCATGTTATTGCACATGGTAGCTTAGGGGAGTAGTGGATATGTGGCCCCATACCGTACAAAACTGTGCAAGTAGGAAGGCTGTATCATTATATCACTGTCCATGTGTCACTGAACAGAAATCCATTCCTTAGACTTGATCTTGCTCATAGATGACAAACTGGAAGGTGACAAATTTAAGCTGTTTGGAGTCTTTAACTTTCTTCAGAAAATGTCATCTTTTGGGGCCAACACTTGAAAGGTGCCAACTTTCAGTTCACATCAGTTGACCTTAACTCCCTTATTCTGTTGAGGAAACTGTTTCTTGCTGTGTGTCCTCTCGGACACTGCTGCTGCATCGGTGTCAGCAGGCAACCTGGAGGGAGAAGCAGGGAAGAGGGGAAACGGACCCAAACCTAATTTTCCCTTCACTCAAATCCTTCTGGTGACCATGCTGGGCCATGACCCCAGAGGTGGCACACTGGGGCGGTGTGCAGGTGGGAGTGGCACACCGGAAGGGAAGAGTCTGGCCAGCTGTGTGTGCACAGCTGGATGGTGAGCTAAGGGAGGGCGCAGAACTACTCTCACTGCTTCTCTCTCTCCTCAGCTGTCCTGTTTTATGGAGCTGTGGGCCAGGTCCAGCCCAGCTCCCCTTTTGCCTCCTGGCGATGCTGCTGGTCCCGGCGCGGAGAGACCCTCGGCAGCCCCGCGGAGCCTGAGCGCCGAGGCGGCAGTGGCGACGGCCCCCCTGTGCACCCCGGCTGACTACTATGGCCGTGTACTGCTATGCGCTCAATAGCTTGGTGATGATGAATAGCAACAGCGAGGTGACAAGCGGCCGGAGCAAGACGCCGCCTCCTCCCGGACAAGTACTGCCCAGGGGCCCGGAGACACCCGGCAGCTGCCGCTCGCTCCCTGTCTTCAGCCCGGCCCCCGTGCCGCCCCGCTCCCCGCGCTGTGGCCCCGCTTTCCTCTTTCCACCACTTGAGGAGCCCCTGCGGCAGCCAGGCAGCCCCGGGGGGCGGCGGGGCAGCCGGGGCGAAGAGGGGCAGCCGGGACCCCCCATGGCACGGCAACTTCAACGGGAGCTGCACAACGTCCAGGTGAACCAGAAAGTGGGGCTCTTCGAGGCGCACATCCAGGCACACAGCTCTGCTGCCCAGCCGCCGCGGAGCCCCCGGCCATCCCGGCCCCGGCCCGCCAGCCCCACGGTGCCAGTGGTGGGACTTGGAATTGGACCCCGGCTACGAGCCCACGGGGAGAGTGAGACTCCCGATGCTGGTGGGGTGCGGGTTTGTCTGAGCACCGCAGAGCCCTCCGGGAGGCCAGCAGTGGTGCCAGCTGTAGAGCTGGCAGAGAGGAGCAGACCCCTGGAGCAGTCAGGGCCTGTGCCATGGCAAGGGGAGGTGGTGGTGGCCCCCACAGAACTTAAGGGCCAGTGCCCAGCCGTTGGTGGAAGCATCCCCGCCGTCATTGTCACGGACCTGGGGGGCCCAGAGGAGGAGGCGGGCGCCGTGCCCCCCGGCAGCCTGCCCATCAGGAAGCTGTCATCGTCCTCAGCGTCTTCCACTGGCTTCTCCTCATCCTGGGAGGAGTCCGAGGAAGACATTTCCAGTGACCCCGAGCGCACCCTGGACCAGACCCCAGCCTTCCTGCAGACCCTGGACCAGCAGAAGCCCCGAGTGGTGAGTCTTGCACCACACCCGAGGGAGGTGGGGTGAGGGCTGGCGGCATCCCCACTCTGAGGCACAGCTGCAGTGGCAGGGCAGAGGTCTGTCGCAGCAGAGGTCTGCAGAGAAACTTTCCATTTGCTCAGCGGTGCTTGCTTTCCCTCACATGAAAGGCTTTCAGACTTGGAACGGGGGTTCCTGGTCAGAAAATCCTCTGCTCGCAGGAGAGAGCTCTGGTACCTGTCCTGTTGTGCACGGTCCTTGCAGAGCTTCCCTGGTGCTGCAAGCTGCCTGCCGGCATGCTTAAAATGCATCCGTGGACTGCAGCCTTCTGCTGACGTGTGGTTACGAGCCTCAGCTTTCCCTCAGTACAGCTTCTTGGGTGCTGAAGGTTTCCCATGATTTACATGAGCCTAAGGGAGAGTTTATTTCCTTCTTGGAGTCGAAACTGTGTGGGCCAACTGTCTGTTAACATTTATACTGATGCCCATCAGCATAGTGTCTGTGTCTTTCACATGGAAGCAAAAATCTTCAGAATTTCTGGTAATTCCCCTTTTGAATAAAATTTTCTGGTTGTGAGTATCTTATATTTTAGGTAAGCATATTTTTATTTGGTATTTATGTTAAGTTCATCTGTTTCACGATCTTTGTTGAGGAGCTGGTTGTGAGGCTTCAGGTGAGAGAAAGTATCAGGGTAGTATTACCCCTAGAGCAGAAAGGTCTTCTCAGAGAGGAGAACTTTGAGGCATTTTCCAGAGGCATGAGACAGTCATGGGATTCGTTGTGTCACTAGGGGAGTTCATTCCATGTCTGAATGCTCCACACAGAGCGTGCTTTGCTCTGAGCTGTCACACCATTTATCCAGAGGGCTTTGAACCACTTTACTCCAGAGCAGGGCACCCATCACGAGGTTCTCCAAGCAGCATGTGGTCTCTCCCATCCTCCAGCTCTGAGACAATTCATTGATTTGAGCTCAGCACTGAAGCCTCACACTGACAAAACCCTAAAACATGCAGGGCAATCCAGTGGCTCCTTAGTTTAAAGAGTTTGATAAAGACCCATCAATTTCAGTGATGTGGTTCACTATGTTTAAGTTTCTGTAGGCACATGGTAGTGAAAGTCTTGCTAAGTTCAATGACACAAGGAAGACTGGAAATGTTTAAGTGAAGGTATCAAACTTGGAAGAACTGAGATTGTGGTTTGTAAAACACTCAGCAGACTGAAATAAATCTTTTCTTTCTTCCTTGTTTAGTCCCATTCCAAGAATTCAGGCTCAGTTCTGCTCAGGATAGAGCAGCAGTTGGGTAAAAGCACAGTTAATGAAGTTATGAGTCTATGGCTCATATGTTTGCAGACAGTTTCGTATTTTGGGGCTCTCGGCTGATGAATCAGCTTTCTCCCTCTGGGAGCTGCTACAGTCCCACTGCTGATTAAATTCTGCTGGTTTTGTGTGCATAAGCTGTTGTAATCTCTGCTCCATTCTCTGTACTAATGACTGTTCCCTGTGCCAGATCCCACTGATTTGCTGCTGAAAACAGTTCATTGATGGGCAAAAGCATGCCTGATGCTCTTGTGGAAAGCTTCCTGGTGCCTCAAGCTGACTCTGTGTTACCTCCCGTGGCCCCCAGTGAGCCCAGCCAGGCCGGTGGCTCAGCAGTGAACAAGCGAGGCTCGTTTGTATTGCCAAAAGGCCTGGATCAGAGCAAGCTCAGATCAGGTCTAAGATCAGAGTAACTCAGCTGGGCTCAGCGGGACTACTCAAGCTAAACAAGATGAAGATCTGGTCCAGAACGTGTCAGACATCCCGAGGAGGTGCACTTGGTTTTGTGTTTTCAGTGCTGGAGTTGTCTCAGCAGGAGCTGCTGGGCTAATTTACAATGATACTTTTCCGCTGGGCTCCACAGGTCCCGTGCAGGGCTGATCACTGACTTTGGCAGGTTATAGTCAACTGCTCAGCAGGATGGTGTGCAAATGCCCAGTAATTCAAAGCTGATTCATATAAATAACACCCAATTTTGTGACAGCAGAAGGCAGCTACTGAAGCAGTGTCAGGTTGCACAGTTACTTGTTTTCATGAACTCACTATTTCCTTTTAACGATGCACATGGTCTGGAAATGAGTTATGTAATGAAGGACAATGTAGAGAGGCTCTCTCCACAAGTTATGCTTTTCTGTCACATCCATCCTGGGAGACCTCAGCCGACAGAAACCAATATGGTGCCACTGCGTTGGGTAGATAAACGCTGGGCAGGCAGTGCCTGTCTGCACTGGGTGCTGCTGGCACAGGAGAGGGCTGTGGTACCTGGGGGAGAGGTAATGACGAGCAACAGGAAAGCAGTTCCTGCTGCACATGCAGTATGTGCTGCACATCTCACATAGCACGTTTACAGGTTTGATAAACAGGAGGCCTGCTTCTGCCCTTCCTTTCTGGAGGCCGTCTGGCTTAGCAGATCTGTTAGGGATGTCTGGCTGTCTGTTGCAGTTCCTCCTGATGTCCCAGGGAAATGGGCAGATCCCTCCATCTGGCATGGACTCATCCTCCATTTGTACTGCAGGTAGGAAACTTCATTTGCATTCAGGCCTGAAAATTGGCCAGTAAGACAGTGACGTTGCATAGTGAACGAGGAGGAGGTATTGTGGCCACATTTTTGGACACCATGACCTGGAGCAGCTCTGTGTCTGAAACTGGCTCTGCCTCTGTTATTTGGAAGTTTGCTCAGTGCTCTGCCTGTCCCTGGAGTGCTCTGGTGCACAGTGGGCTGCGCAGCACTGGGAAACAGCGACCCAGCTGTGACAGTTGCAGACTTGTGAAGTGCAGTGACAGTAACAGCAGTGTGACATGTTGCTGTTGTCTAATTGCAAGTCCACTTAAGGTCTGAGTAAACTTCCAGGGAAGGGCTTTTGCAGCTGTGGCTTTCCCCGGGCTGTGGGCTGCTGACGGAGAAACCCCAGGCTTGTTTATTGATTCTTGCAAGGTTTCAAAGGCACTTGAGTGCTTACACTTCTCGGGCTGTGTGGGAGGGATGGGCTCTCCAGGCACCGTGTTGGGATGGGGACACCGTGGTTTGGGAATGCTATGGGGCAGCACTTCCTGCACACCCCCTGTGCCATCCATACGGGCAGCGTGGGGAAGGAGTGGGTACCTCCAGTCACCTACCACCCAAGGCAGGAAGATACAGTGGCTGTTGGAAGGTGCCTGTCTCTGTCACAGTGTGTCTCATGCTGAGGGAGGATTTCTCTCCTCCACGGCTGATTGCATAGGTTGGGTTTGTAGGGGAGTGAGAAGGTCTCCTTGTCCCGGGGTACAGGTAGCCTGAGATGGCAGCCCAACTCCTAAAGGGATTTCACACCCAAAATAAGACACATTCTTGCCATGACTCCCTGTGACTTCTTTAGTGGAAAAATACCACTGTATTAGTTTTGCTGTCCCTGGGGAACTCTGTTTGGCTCTTTCCAAAGGAGAGCTGCTAACCAGGGTGTACTCGGCAGCAGGAGATTTGTCCCAGTCTTGGAAACTGGCATGCCCCTTAAGTGGAAGATATTCCAATGCTTGTCATTAGTGAGTCGTTGTCATTGACCTAAATTCCCTAGTTTGTCAACTCCTCGGCAACTAGAGACAAAGCGACAGACAAGTGGGGGGAAAGGCAGAAATTGTGCAAGCACGTACTGTAGAAAAATGACATGTCAAGGGGGAAAAAAAGCCTTCCTGGAAAAACAGTGCAAGACACTGCAGTGTTCCTCTTCCTGGCTTTCCCACAGCCGCCGTGGAAACACAAGGATGTACAGCAGAATAGTAAATCAAGTGACTTGGTACATTGTGAAATGTCTACTTCTTTCATCAGGCAGAGCAGCTTGCTCAGAGTAAGAGGCTTCCATTAAGCTGTGGAAAATGACAAGAACTTTTGGAAATAACTAATGGCATTGCTGCTGACAGGTGATTTTTTAATTGATTTGTTTGTTTGACTCACAGCGGCTGTAACACTGTTCTGAAAGGAGCCAAGTTTATAAAGGGTTAGTGTCAGCCAAGGGCCCATGGGACCCTTACTGATTTCTCTTTGAGATGTTCCAAGGCATAAGCTGACAACAGCACTCTTGATTTGTTCCTATAAAAATCAGTCAAATTAATTATGCTTTCATTCCCATTCCTAGCTGTCACTGTGATCAGGAAGTCTCTGTGTAACAGAAACCATGACCACATGGTGATGCATGCACGCCCCGTGAATGTATATCTTTATGGTGACTATGTTTATGTGTTTTACTCCTTCCTCCCACTGTGTTTGTCTTGAAAGCTCCTCAGCTTATGAGCTTGTGAGTGGTATCACTGATTTAGTATCAGTATAATGTCTAGCACATTAGGGCCCTGCTGGCTTGCTCAGAAGAGCGACTCTTCCTCTAGTAATGTGCATCATTGACCCAGGAAGGTGCTTAGCACACCTGGTAAGCTGCCAAAGGGTGTAGTCTCCTTCAGCCCTGTGGGAACACTAGGATAAAGAGGAGGATGAGGTGGACACCTCTGTGCTCCCACTATCAGAACAGCATGGCGCATTTTGTCTGCTGGGGTGAGCTGAGGACCCTTTGGTGCTCAGTGGACTGGGCAGATCTTCAGACTCTCTGGGGATGGAGGCTGTGCACTCCAGGGAGTTCACAAAGCATCACTCTCTATTCAGGAGCTTATCTTCTGCCTTCTCACATGGCCTTCTCAGGGAATAAGCAGCTTTCTTACGGGCTCCCACACAGAGTCTAAGTGAAGATGCAGCTATAACCCAGTGAGAGACATATGGTGCTACTTCAAGTCCGTTTTCATCAGCACTTTTAAGCTCATTGGGAAGGGTTTCTTCTCTGTACACATTCTCCATGATTGACAGTGCAGGAATTACGTGGCACATAGCAGATCCTTTTCATAGGGGGACTTACTTGCTAGCACAGCTGCTGTCTCTTGCATATTTTGTTTCTCAAACAATTTCACACTGAAAGCATTCATAAAGAGTCATTAAAAAAAAAAAAAGGGCATTTCTGAGGTGCAGGAAGAATGAACATTAGGCCCATCATTCTGAGGGTCCCCAGCTCTGAAACATTCAGATTTCCTCATCTGTTGGGAATTGCAGGATGTCAGGAGCTTGGCTGGTCGGACCCTTCAGGTGTTAATCTGAATGTCCGCAGAGTGAATTTTGCGGATCAGTGGAAACTTTAGAGTTTTGCCTTTACCTTTTGAGGCTTGCAATGACAAAACCCAAACTGTAGTCAGCACCTGTCTCATGTTATCCATATTATTTCTATAATGTGTTAGGACAGATTTGCATGTGAAGAAAATATTAGCGCAGCACTGAGCTCTCGCGTGCCATGCGATGGCTGAAAGCCACTGCTGAGCTAATGTTTTCTTTGCGTGTAATTCTGTTCTAGCTCACTAGAGAAATAATGGCATCTATGTATGATGTTAAATGTCGCTTCAGCTAAGATTAGTCTTCTGTAATGGTTAGAGATTACGTTGTTTATACCAGTAGGTAAATTTGTGCAGTAAATTTGACCTGCTTTCTTCCAATGAAGAGCAGCCAAGCTTTCTAAGAAAGATATGTTAATATTTAACAGACAGTGAAAACTAAATGTTAACATTTTCAAATCACTGAATAACTTTGCAGCCTAATCCCTATTCTCAAATGTGACTTTTTGGGGAATGTGAGCTCCTACACTTGCCGGGTCACTTGAAATGGCTCTTTTATGGCATCCATCTTGCTTACCCTGATGGATGTCTCCTCAGGATAAATCTTCTTAGGTACCTTTCTTCTCTGTTGGCTCTGATGGGATCTTGAGGACCAGACCAAGAGTGTGCTTAAGACAGAGTAATCTGTTTCTAGAGTACTCATGAATGTCTGCAATGAAGTTCATTGGAATTTCATTCGTATAAAAAGTCAGGTCATGCATAGCCTGCACAAAGGAAGCTGCCCCAGTCTGAGCTCTACCAGACTTAAAATTAAGTGCCTCAGATTTGGCTTTTAAATCAGTGTTTAGGCAGCAAAATGTGATTTGCTGTATAACAGAGATGATAACTCAGCAGTGCCTTTCATTGTGAGTTGGTGTGGGTATGTTCAGAAGCTCCAGCTTCTGGGGTCTCCAGCTGCAAGTTTCAGTCTTGGTGCATGTACTGTGGATGTGCTCAGAACTGGTGGAAGCTTTTGGAAAATGTAGACTGCAGCTTCTTCTTTCCCAGCCACTGTGGGAGTTGAGCACACAGAGCTGCTGTCAAGGCTGCCTGCCTGTGGAGATCCTCACTGCCACTGTCAGCCACGGATTGTGTTTACTGAGTGTTGGTGGTTTCTGACCTTAGTTTCTCAGAGATGGGCAATACTGGAGTCTAAAGCTACTGCACAGTGTTAAGACACATATTAGCCTTTTCAAGATATTTATTTCAACATTTTGGCCATGAAAAGAAAGAATCGATTTTTTTATAGTAAAGAACATTCTTTTCATTAATGACGAGAGAAAAGAGACAGTCCAGTAGAAGGAATTCAATTCTTCCTTTCAGATATAAGATTTATTGCTGGTCAAAACACAAGGATTGCTTTTGGAAGGAGAGTTAGGGTGTAAAACAACAAGTGTTTTACATTTACAACTTCTTCTTGTAAGCAGTACAGTGCATTATCTGATCAGTGCTACACAACAGGAACTTCATTAGCATTCAGCACTGTTGTGGTTTTAAGTAATAGTAAAGCATCCCTTGTCTCTGTGAAAGACATATATGGACTCTCAGGGCACATGCTGACAGACATTTTAATGAGTTTGATTCTCAGGACAGAGTCAGGTTGTCTCTTTACTGTTTGCTTCAGACATTTGATTTGCAGAGAGGTCAGCACCTGCAGTTGCTGTGATATGCGCCTCGCTGAACTGATGCAAGTTTTGCTCACGGTTTCCTCCTTGACTTCAAGTCTTGTACTTGGGGTCTTGGACAATAGGGTTCCTGGACTGTGTGAAGCAGAGGGAGGTCTCATGAGGCCTGCGGTCTTCACTGTCGCAAAACGCCCTTCAGCCTGAATGAAGACCAATATACCAACACCAGGAATAACGAGCACAACATCTTGGGAGAGTGGCTGTGGCAGGGAGCAGGCACAACTCTCTCCTCCCACCCCATCAGTGTTTGCAGAAGGGGCTGTTTAGCGAGGGCTAAGCAATGGCAGCACCTACCTTCAGCATCACCTCCTTCTCCTCCCCCTTCGCTTCCTGTCCCTTTGCCCTTGCTTGGGCAATTCATCTGCAGCAAGATAGAATCAAAGAACCCTCTTCCTTTGCTAAACAATTCGTTCCTTTTGTTAGGGTCAGATAAAATGCTGATAAAAGCTGTTGTAGCTCCGCTGAAGCCAGCAGGAGCATGCTGCAGGTTTGGTCCTTGATCATTTTTCGCCTTGCTCACCCCTGCATGTCTCCAGTTACATCTTGTGGTAAATCCAATATTAAACTGAATTAATGAACCAGAGATGCAGTCCCTGTGGGGAGGGTTTGCCTGTTGGTAGGTACAGTGCTTCAGAGCCTTTGGGGACAGGAGGTCTATAAATGGAAACATCTGCACGGTGCCTTTTTGGAAAGTGCGTTTTAGGGTTGGGTGTTTTTCTCTCCTTTCTTGATGAACAATCTCTGATCCCTGCTGCTGGGAAAGGGCAGGAGCCAAGGGCTGGCCTTCAGATCACCACTGAGCATTGTTCTTTGCAGATGTGCTTTGAGAAGGTGTTTTTGGAGGGCCCAGGAATAGCTTTTATCCCATTGAGCTAAACATGTTCAAAACATTCACAGTAAGTGGGTACTTAAGTACAAGTCCACGTGTGCCCTTCAAAAGAGAGGAGACCAGGGCGCCAAGGAGGGGTGGGAGTGAGGGGGAGGTGAGCAGGCTCTTTCTCACCATGAGGACCATAGGAATTGCTCTGCTGGCAGCCACAAGTCCCACTAGGTGTCCAGGGGCATCCTCCCACTGCAAGCAAGGTACAGAGCAGCTGGGGGGAGAATTAGCAATGTGTCCAAACGTAGTATGGTTGCCATTACGGGTAATATGTATTTTAGCACTCTGCAGGGACCATTTAAAACTGCATCTGTAGGAAGAGGAAAAAAGTCAGGTTCGCTTTTTGGGCAGACTGCAGATTAGAGAGTCCAATCTATAATCTCCCTTATGTGGGTGGGTTTTGTTAAATTACAGGCAAAGTTATTGCACCCCTAGGCTACTCACATTAAATGTTTCTCCAATTTTAGCAGCATTCTTTCCAGGCTCAGCTACATTTGTTTTTGTCTTCTTCTCTATGGCAATTGATGAGCTAAGTCTAAAATGTATAACTCCACGGGATCTCCTGTTATATATTTCTTCCCCAGCCGTAGCTGAATTGGGACAGTATAATCCAATGACATATTGTAATGCCTAGTGCTTTCTTTAATACATTCCAGATTAAAGGAGTCAGCAAAGTTTACATATCCAAAGTAATAAATTTAAACAATAATAACGGCAAATCCCGAACCATGATTATATCTTTAAAGTGTTGGGGTTTTTTTTCCCCTCCTATCGTCTCTGGTCTGGCTAAAGACTGTTTTTAGGAAACTCAACAGGACAGATAAAAGATGATGAGACAAACAACTTAATCCCTTAATAATGTCAAGTGGAAAATCCAACAACAGATTGGCAAGAAACTCAAATAACAACTGCAAAGTGACCCTTACTGAGGACTAAAGAACAAGTTTAAAAGACTGAGCTTGGGATATAATTAGAGATGAGCCTGAATCAGTGCCCATAGGCTCAAATATTTCTTTGAACTCTGAAATGGAGCCAAATTCCTTTTTTTTTCATCCATGCCTGCACAGCATGAGCTTAGCTCCATTGAGGCCAGTTCAGCATCACCTCATACCTCATGGTGCCCTCTGTACTCAGGCAAAGTGACCCTGGAAGGCCCCAGGGTGGTATTCCAACCTCTGGGTGCTGTTTCAGATGGAGTGTGGGATAGCAGCAAGTGTGTGCAGCCCAGGTATGTGCCAGTTATGTGCCTGTCATGGCAGCAGGAAGAGAAGAGATGGGCACTGCCACTGTGGCCGCAGAGTCCCAGCATCTCGTTCTGCTCTTGCCAGGGACTGGCACACAGCTTCACCCCTGGACAGCAACCCCAAGCAGTCTTGGGCTGCCATTAATAGATGCACCTTGGAAGCAAGGCATGTGGTCACAGGAGTAGGAGGCACTTGGAATTGTAACTGCCAAGCAGCTTCATAAAGAGCATGTTAATTATTCTCTCTCTCCTCAGAGCCATATTTATTTAGAGCTGACAACCCTTCACCCTGGGGTTTTGTGGTAGGAATGTCTTACTTGGGTGGAGACCAGGGCGGCCAGAAAGAAAACAAAGGAAAGAGATTTTAGGACCGTGTCTTATCTGTAGCCACCTGAATTACTGTTGTATTTTAAAAGAATACGTGAAAAAGAATTGTTTGAAAAAGCCTTGACAAGTGTGCTCTCCCAGCTCCCTTGTTTTAACCTTCTCCTAGGAATTTGTGTATAAAATGTTCTCAATTCAGTTTATCTCTCTGCTGGACAAATCCTGTGTTTCCCTTCCGTACTTTTAGCAGAGTAGGAACTAACCTTGATCTTTTTGCAAAGTGAACAGAATTGCCTTGTCAGATGTCACATTCCCACCTTCACACACAAACAGTGCGTGTCACGGTTTTTGAGCAAGATGTACCATCACTGAAAAAAAAAAAAAATGGCGTAAAGCTCATACAAAGATGAGCTTTTGGAAAAGCAGCTCCAAACTGAACCAGACTCTCCCTCAGAGGAAGGAGCAGCTGATGTCATCAGTCTCTTGTTGAAGCCACCTTGCACAGCAGGTTAAAACAAATGGTCTGAAGCCAGGACTGTAGCTCAGCTTCTCCATTAGCGGCCCCTCATCCACATCTCATCTCAAGGAGAAAAGACTTGGCCTCTCTCCTCAGGTCTCTGTTTTCTCTGGTTATCATGTGTTGCTGCAACAGCTTTTTTGAGCCAAGGAAAGCATCATAGAATTCCAGGTGGTCACAAGTGACCATAACGTTGACCAGGTGTTAGGCTGGTAATGAGAGACAAACACAGAGGTAGCATGATGCCACCTTCTCTGCTATTGTCTGTTCCTGTATTGCACATCCTGACCAGCTCTGGTATTTGGTTTTGGAGCTTTTGGGAAGCTCAAAAGGCAGTTCCAGATCCCAGGTTTGTTCTTGTGGATGGGAACCCTTCCCAGAAGGGAGAAAGCTCAGAGAAGCCTGTTTAATATAGGCTGATCTCATGCTTGAGCATACGCAGGAGTTGACCTTTCAGCACTGAAATAAGAAGTGATGGGAATAGAATAAATCACAGTTTTGAAAGAAAAGCTAGTAGCTTAGACTTGCATCTCAGGAGGAGTCAAGGTAGGGAGGCTGAGGGAGCCACAGAGGGGCCAAATGACAGATTGAAAAACAATCTTTCATCAGTGGGTTTGGTGGATCTTTGCAGAGCAAGCCTGCAGAGCAAAGGCTATTGAGATGTGAATTGCAGTATGAGGTGAGGAGCCCTGAAGGTGAATTTTAGTCAGATGGGTAGACTTGAAAGGCTCTGTTAGGGATGTTATCCTGAAAAAATCTGCAAGACTTACAGATGGGTTGGATGTGAGGACTGAAAAAGATCCAAGTTTTCCACTTGCTAAAACTTTCAGGTTAGAAGCAAAACACAAATGAGAGCAGTAACATTTACACTTGCACTGCAAAGGCATAAATTGTTCTATGAATTGCGAGGCTGCAAAGGATCAAGCCTCTATATTGCATTGCAAGCCTTGGAACTGTCATGTTTTGATTGAGTCCAAAGCCAAAATGTTTGTAACCTTGATATGAGACAGCTCCAGGTGCCCATGGTACACCGCTTTAACCTTCAGGGGCCTGGCTTACAATGCAAGATTTTTCCAGGTGAACCAAAGCTTGAAGCCCTCCCCTCATATCTGGAAGCCACGTCCTGATGAGGAACTCTCTCCACATGGTGACCTCTGTCAGAGCCCGGCTCCCTGTTCAGTCTCAAGAGGGGATGGCTCAGGGCTTTTTCAGGGTAGCCACAGTGGAGAGTTGTGCTGCTCTGTACCACAGAGGCCATCGCTGCCCAGAGGGATGCTGAGGTTTGCCCTCCTGATCCACTCTTCCTGTGGATCATCCATGTTATGTCCCCAGGGCAGCCAGACTCTCAGACCTGTCCAGACAAACCCTGGCAGGACAGGAGATTGTAGGAGCTGGCTGGATCTGGAAGAACAGTTTTTTGGCAGAGAATACATTTTCCAGCAAATGTCAAGGGAGAGGGGGAGTCAAAATGATTCACAAATTCAAACACATTTTCTGAATAGTTTTGGCCTAGAAAAAAAATACAGAGGTGGGGGAAGAGGGAGGGATGTTAAAAATAGCAGTGAGTGTCATTCTGACACTTTCAGAATGAACTGTTTCATTTTGGGAATGGTTTGTTTATGTTTTGCAAGCATTTGAAATGTAGATTTGATTCAAAATGGCATTTTTCACTTAAAAGTTGACCTCACCGCTAAAACACATTGAAAGAAGAGAAATGGGTTTTTTAGGACTTACATAACCTGAAATAGAACACCACCTTTTGCTTTGGCTCCACACGAGATGTTTCAGAGTTTTCCTTTCACAACCCCATGATTCTTGCTGCGTTCAGCCCAACCTGAACATCTCCTCTCCCCGTGTTTTAGGGTTAAGCTCTGATGTTAAAAAAACTGTCCAGCTCCTGTGCTGGCCAACCTTGAGGTCCAATTCCATGGAGCAAGTACTTTAGTTTAATCTGAGGTCAGCCACACATTGCTGTGATTCAAACTGAAACCTGTGGTATCAAATGAATAAGAGCTGTAGGTTTTGTAGATAACTGGCATCTTCTCCGGAAGATGCAACGTCGAACCTCATTTAGAAAAATAACACAAACTCCTGAGGCCCTGAAATCTGATCTAGAAATCTTCAGAGAAGCTGGAGTTTGCAGACAGCTGAATGACAGACTTTCACTCCCCCGACAGTCACACTGGTCTCATTCAACTGATTCATTAAAGGAAAATGAGCGAACAGCTAGTAATTATTTTGTTGTAGCCAAAAGGTGCTGCAGAGTTTCCCTGGGCAGAGGGGAAGGAACACGTGCGTTTGCAGTACGATGAGCCATAGCTGAGTTTACTGTTCCCCACTGTGTTTTCTGCCTGGCTGGGACACATTGTGCCATTTCCTCGGCTGAAATCCATCCCTTGGTGACTGGAGTGGAGCCTCCTTTGCTGAGGTTTACCTGGACTGTCTCCTGAGTTCCTGTCCTCTGTGCCTTGGGAGGGTTCGGGTACAAAAGAGGGAGAAGAAAGATACTGCGGTGTGGGACACCAAACTTTTTAACAGCAGCCCCTTTTGGACAGGGGCCATAGGAAAGACCTTTTGCATTCGTGGGAAGATCCTGCATTGTACCTGGAATAGGCAGGTTTGAAAGCATTTCAAACCACTGTAGTTTTAGTGTTACTGAAGGATGGATCTCATGGTGTGGACAGGACATGGGTGTTTTTATCACAGAGATTTGTAGAGATGAGGGGTTGGCAGCGGCTGAGCATCGGAGTGGCTTGTCCTCCCTGCTGTCCTGGCAGCAGTGGGAGCTGGGATGGCTCTGCTGCTTTCTGTAGTGGCTCTGTGTCCCCCAGCAGTGGGGAGGGCAGGGATTAGTGCCTGCAGCGGGATGAGGAGTCAAGGCCAGGGTGTGTGTGTCAGCTATGCAGTTCCTTCATCCATGCATTTACTGTTCAAACACTGCCAACTCAAGCTCTCCCAAAAACAATGAGGATTGCCTTAAAAAAACACCAAATGTTTCAGAGGTTTTTTGGAAGTGCTGGGTTTGGTTGTCTTCCTAGTTTCTATGCCTTTAACTCACACTCAGGACAATTTTTCAGTCTGTTCTCTGCAAGCCAGAAGTCCAGAAATGTACTTTCTTTTTTAAAATGAAAGCTTGGAGTCTCAGCCACCTGACTGCAAGAGCTTGGGGCTGTGAGAACAAGGCAGAGCTCATGCTAAAACTGCAGGAGAGGGCAAACAGACTGTTGAAATAGCTGCTTGTCTTGGTCAAGAGTTGGGCTGAATGGGAAGAGAGGCCAGAAGGGCAGAGCATGTAAGCTGACTCGGTTTTCCTGTAACAATGGGAGAACGCCAGCTCTCCCTCCCCGCCCCAGCTGAAACAAAAAGCCCATGCACAACTAAAGCAAAATCTGCCTTCCTGTTTGTATGCCTGTCATGAGGCCTGGGAGAGCAGGTGGCATTCGACTGTTGCATCCCTACCAAAATTCAAAGTCCTCTCCTGGCTGAGGAGGTAGGGGTGCAGACAGAGATGCAGGTGGTCAGTGAAGAGCAAGGACCATACGAACTGCACAGGAAGGCTCACACTGCTTCCCTGTCGATAGTTTGTATAAAACGCATTTTGAAAACTATCCACTTTTTCTACAGGTAAAGGGGATTCATAGATCCTTGATACAAGCAGCTGCCAGGAGATGGGAGAAGAAGCTTTGGCTATGTTAATCTTAAAGTGGGAAGGCAGTGATTTTCCAACTAGACAACTGCATTTGGGTAACCATCTGTGGAAGGTTGTAAATGTCTTTCAACAAGGAATCTTAAGTTCTGGTAGCGCTCAGAAAATAGCAAACAGGAGTTGAACCATCCCAAACCACCTTGTCATTGAATGGTGCAGAGGTGCTGTCTGAAGTTGTGCCAGGTGTTCTCTGGCAGCTCTAAGGGGATCTGGATTTAAGTTTACTTTCATCAGACCTGCTGACATGTTCCCCAGTTTGCCTCTTGAATTAAGATGCTGTGCAGTGTTCACTTTTCTCCTTTCCAGCTGATAGGCATGTGTCTTTGCCCCCCCAGGAGAGGAAGACAAGAATATTCTTCTCTTTAGCATGTCCTTCAAAGCACGGGCGTGGACATTGGGTGTGCCCCATTCCAGCTGGTAGGCTGTGCACTGTTCTCAGGTGCTCCGTGTGCAGGGCTGACTTCGGTGAAATAGCAACAGGAGCGCAGATTTGAAGGTTGCATACAACGTACAGATGGTCTTCTGGAGAGCAGCTGCCTTCGGAAAACCAGCTAGAACTACTGATGGTGTAACAAGCAGAATTAGAATATTTCCAGCATATAAAATTTCAGGGAGGAAAGCGGCTTTACTGGCTATTGTCAGAAAACACAGGTTTGCATAACAGCAGCATTTTCCATATGCTGTGCAATTAAGTTACTTGCTCGGGAATTAAATTGCAACTCAGTTTAGACAGTGTGGCCTGCTGTGACATTGCAACACACATACTGAATGTTATTGCTTGGTGTCAGTGTTTATTGAAGCGAGTGGGGATTTGAGAAGGAAACAAGCTTTGGCACAGGGAACACTAACAATGTGATGGCACTTAACATCTCTAAAGCAGCGCAGCTTGCGTAAGAACTTTGGGGAATAAATTCTCCGAAGATAGAATACTTTGGAAAATACCTGCTAATCCCTTTAAACCCCTAAGACACATTAATTTTCCTATTGGGTAGTGATAAGCCACAGATTTCACCATCAATCACAAAAATATCCTGTGGTTTTTGGAAAAGGGAGACTCCAGGTGTAGGTTTAGTGGCTGATTTTGCAGTGGGAGCTCCAGCTGATCTTGCTGGAAAGAGTTTATTTGCTGCTGTCTGCTGGTCCCTTGCTGCCTTCTTTTGCTACTGCAGGAACTAGGGCCAGCAAAAAAACTGCTCACTAACTCCTTGTACTACTCTTCCCTCTCATCTTTACGGGGGAGAATCAACACTCTATAATGTCTCTTCATTTTAGTTGCAAGACTGGAATGAGATTGGGCCAAATCAAGTCTGTTGTAGCTCTCTTGGTTCTGGTGGGCTTGCAGGAGGGATAAATTTGATGCAGAGTAAGAAAAACACGAAACACAGATGGTCTGGGTTAGTGCATTGTTTATATAAATGGCTAGACCATGGAGAGCTGCCCGCATTGCAAAACCCCCCTCCCAGCGGGCTCCTTCAAGGGATCTGAAATCACAGCAAGGGCAGACCAGCAACAAAATGTGGCACAAAGACCAAGGTTCCCCTCTCTTCCTACAGCAGGATTCTTGTGCTCAGAGCTGAGGACTGTGTTGGCAGTGGTGCACGGGCTCAGCGCACCGACTGTGCTGAACCGGCATCTCAGGGAGCAGGGCAGGTCAGATTGTTGTGCCCTCCGTTGTCAGTAAAGTTATAAATACGTTTTTGGAACAAAAATAGGAACCATTCACCAGAGCTATTTCTAATGACCTCAAAATAAAGTTAGATTTTAGCTGGGTTTGTTTTTTTCCCTCTGTTTCTTAGTAGGGCTGCTGAGCTCTCCAGCAGAACAGGAAGTAGGCTGGGGAGTTGTTTGAGTAACCAGAGTCGTCAGATCAATGGAAAAAGTGGTTTGAGTACATTCTGTGAAAGTTCAGTTAACAATTTTGAAATTACTTCAGTTTCTCTTCCTAGGTCAGGGCTGTTGTTCATGCCAAGAGGACTTAAGTCTATCACTGCTGTGTCTGTAAGCAAACAGAGCATTTCTTTTTGATGATGTACATCATGTGCACCCAGGGATGAAGCAGAAGTCTTTCCCTTGGTGTCCTTGGATCAGATTCCAGATGAGTAAATCTCTCAATTTGATCAGGATCCTACGTAATTTTGAAATGCCTACCATGCCATTTGGAAGAAAAATAAACTTGCTTTTACTGGGAGTTGGCCATGGGGAGGTCAGGGTAGGTGAGGAGTAAGGGAGAGGATAAGAGAAGACACCATTTTGCTATCAAGGAGGAAGATGTACAGTTGTTGAGCTCAAATTTGAGGCTGATCCTATATTTTAGTGACACTTGCAGCTTCTTTCATGTTTTGCAAGCTCATCTGAGAATTGAATGCACGCCAAATTAATCTTTCAAGGGAAGTGGAGCTGGGTTGAAAATATCTCCAGTACAGATAATTCAAAGGAAATGCAACTTTAAAAAAAGTGTGTGAAATGCCTCTAAGAATCTACCTGTTTTTTCCTGTTTTCTTCTTTTTCTCTTTCCTCCCCTTAGTCCCATGTTTTGCCTCTCCACTCTACCATCATGTCACCATTTCCTTTTTCTTCCCCCCCTTTATTTGTTCTCACAGAGGCATACAAAGGGTTTTCAATCCAATCACATGCTCCAACTGGAACTGGAGCACGACTCCTTTCTGACTGTACTTTCTCCAGGATTTTGTCAAGTTTAGCTGCGGACGCTCCCCAGCTTTTCGCTGATTGTCTTTTCAGCTGTCCTCCGCTTGCGACACTCACGGTGCAGCCGGGCAAAGGCCGGTCCCGGCTGCAAAGTGGAGGCGATGCTGTGAGTGCTGGGGGCAAGGGGCTGCACGGGTGGTGCCTGCGGGGAGCGGGATTGGGGCGGCTGTGGGAGCGGCCCGGCGTGGGAGAGCGGGGCCAGGAGAGAGAGATAAGACGGGCAGGAAGGGGAAAGGCAGGTGGAAAAGGGAAATGACCATGGAGGCCAGGAAGACTAAAGAGAATACAAGGGAAGCTGCGAAGCCATCTGGGAATCTGCTCTAGCCACGTGTAAATCGTACACGTCCCTGCGGCTTCCCACTCCGCGCAGAGCAAAGCAGCGCCCAGAGGAGGCCGGGCAGAGCCGGGATGGCGGCGTGCAGCTGTGTGGGGTGAGCCTGCCTGGGTCTGGGGTCGGGGTGGTGCGTGGGGGGCGTGGGGACTAACCCGGTGCAGGTGTGGGGACGGCCCCACGCAGGTGTGGGGGCACAGTGGTGGCTGGATGTGGGCGAGGGGAAGTGAGTGGGGTGGGGTGCAGAGCTGGTAGAGCTGTGTCCTGTGAGGAAGAGGGTAAAGGTTGGCGGAACTTCTGGGCAATGTCAGGGGCAGAGTGGAAGGAGAGGTGAGTGCTGTGGGGTGGAGGCAGAGTGGGAAGTTTGGGAGGAACGGAGTGCAAAAGCCGATCAGGAGAAAGTGGAGGGAAAAGCCACGGGAAAAGTTGCAGGTAGCGGAAAAAAGCATCGTGCAAGGCTGACATGAAAAGGCAGGTGAAAGAGAGGAGAGCTTGGATGAGGAGACTTTAGAAGTACCTAATGATGACTGTGGTGAGATTTGTGGCAAATAGCTTGATCTGAGCCAGCCTCCCTTCGTGGGGAGAAACAGGCCCCTGCAGAGCAGAGTGTATGTGACCTGCCTGCGCAGCGTGAGAGGAGCTGGGGCTGAGCAGCACTGTGACTGTAAAAGGAGTTATCTAGCATGGATGCAGTCATCTACATTGAACATGTCTAAAAATAGGTGAGATGAATTTCAGTCCCAAGGACAAAATGTTACAGTAAATGAATACAAACAATCTCATGTTATCTGGCCGGGTGCGTTCATGCCTCTTTCACGAGTCTGCGTGCAGGAGGTGTGCGCCCGGCTGTGGGGCTTGTGCACGTTAGGAGCACATGTGAACCACCAGCATGTACCTGGCTGCAATGATCACCTCTCAGGTCTTCTGTGCAGAAGTCCTCCGCACCTCAAACACTGAAAAGTTGATCCATGATGCTGGAACAGGCTGTAGTTCCTCAAGTGTCTGCAGTTTGTACTGTGAATCATTCCTAAGAGTCATGAGGAAGAGCAGGGAGATGTGCCGCAGTTTCAGGGAGTGCTGCTGCTGACCCCACCACTCTCCGCTTCGCTACGGAAGGGGCTGCAGAGTTAATCCAGACCCTCACCTGGTTGCCTGGTTTTAGCTCAGCTCTGCAGGCTTCCTTCACCAGCATGGGGCTCCTGGCTGCCTCTGCCAGAGCTGTGGGGGTTACTTTGCTTTAACTCACACCAGGAGACATCAGCGTGACAGGGAAGAAAGGTGCCCAGTCCTGATGGTGCTCTTTGCCCCATGCCACCTTGCCACCTGTCCTGAAGGGGAGACAATTTCTGTCCCCCACTGACAGAACTGGTTCGAAAAGAACAATCGCATCTCTGCTGGGACACCTGTAGGATGTGCCAAGAGAAACCCAGGCAGATGCAGTTTTTTCATGGGATCCCTTGCTCATGGACTAGGTTAGTGTAGATGGTCTGAGCAGGGCATGGATCTGGAGCCTGTCTGCATTGGAGACGTCCTCTGGCTGTCCCAGCCAGCTCTCTGCAGCCCTGCTCTCCTTTCCTGTTCCAGTCCCTGAGCTTGTCCTCATCTCCAAAATTAGGTCTGCAGGTCCCTCGCCTCGTGTTTAAAACTCCCTGTGCAGTTAATGTGCAGAAGCACATCCTTGGCAGAAAATTACCCCAGAGGATGGGCAACGAGAAGATGCACAGAGTCTGGCTAACTAGCTAGGGCTCACAGTTAGTTGTAGGAAAAGCTGGGAATGCCTCTCTCTGCACCAAGAAGTGTCAGTGTGCTCATGGAGGTTGTGAGTCTCTGGTGCAACTTGAGCTTGTTTAATGGTCTCCACTGTGGAAGAGAACAGAGTTTTAATGTAGTGAGGGTGACATTTCAGTGCTTGGGTCTGATTAGTCGTAATTGAACTCCCCCTTTCACTTAGTTCTTTACTGGAGGCTGCTCATTCTCATGCTGCGCATTTCCTCTGCCTGCAAAAGCACTTAAAGCAGCTTGGATCCACAAGTCACATATTCTCAGTATTTATGCCCCCTGGATGTTTTTCCAGGGAAGCTCTTAATCTTACAAGTCAAGAGAAGACTAGCAAGGTGCAGAGTTCGTTCTTGGGCAGCAGCTGGGTTACAGAGTCTTATTTTTGTGCAATTCATTTTGTAAGAGCTCTCTTCCCAATTCTCTTTGCTCTTATTTGCCTCTGCATCCTGGGATCTCAGATGACAGAGTTTTCTAAGAGCCCGATATCTGCCTTGAGATCACTTGCCGGCAATGCCGCAGGAGCGGCGCAGAAGTGGCCGTCCCTGTGTTTCCGCATTCGTGTTGGCTGTTGAAACGTGTTGTCTCACAAGAACCATAGGGTATCACCCCAGCAGTTCTTTAAGCCTGTAGGGGACCAGTAGAAACCCAATAAGCCAGTTTCTGATTACTGTAATAGTTTCCAGATTATTTTGTTTAGAAGCCTGTGTGAAACATTACTTTGTGCCTTTCCCTGTCGGCCCTCAGGCTGAAAGTGAAAAGGTCCTGGTAAAGAAGACTGAGTCAGGAGATCTGTGAAGTTTATATATGGGATTATCTAGCCTGCAAACTAATGGGTTTCAAGTGAAATATTTAAGATCATTGCGAAAACTCTTCCATTCCTTCCTTTCTAGTTACCCCGTCCGTTAAATCAACATACACTTTGCGTGATGAAATTGCAAGGATGTGGACACAGACTTGGAGAAGAAATTAGTGGGCTCTGTGCAGAGCCACCCTAAGGAACTTTCTTCTGTGGGATGCTCTGAGCCCACCTGTTCCAAGGGGAGAAGGAGCTGGGGAACAGCCCAGCCACCTGCTTGCAGCCCTGCAGTATGAGATACACAGCCAGTGGCCATAAGCTGATCATGTGGAAGGAACAGGACAGACTTTCTACGCTGTGTGGGTGACGTTGCACAACAGCCTCCGTGGCTGATGGGCTGGGGCTGTCTGCATGCTGAGGCTCCTCTCCATGCTCTGCTGATGGAGAGGGGGCTGCAGAGACATCGTGTGACCCATGGCAAAGACCCACAGCTTTATACGGTGATGAAAGGCTGTAGTCCACACGGGAAGGCTGCTCCTCGTGCTGCTTCATCTTTCTGTGAAACAGGGGCACAGCTGAGAGCAAAAACACCGACAAAAACACTCTGATCTGGGCCACATAGGCTGTGCTGCCCTCACAGCTGGAATTCCGAGTAACAGCCTTTGCTTCCTATTAATGCAGCACCTGAGACATTGAAAGCCTTAGGTGTAATTACTCTTTACACCTCACATGACAAATTATGAGCCCCAGGTACATCACGCAGACTAGCGCTGGCTCCATGGCAGTCTCAGGCAGGAGCAGGATCCTAAAGGGTGTGGTTTTCCCCCAAAGTTGATGTGAGGTCCAGCACACACCGTGCAAGGCTTGCAGCAATGCTGAGTGGCTGCTCCTTGCAGCGTGCTATCAGCGGGGCATCTCTGAGCATCCTGCACTGATGGGCTTGGGGGGCAAAGTCTTCCCCTGGTGGGAAATCCCCAAGCTGTCTTAGCTTCAGCACAGCTCTCACATTTACTCCAGCCGAGGATCTGACTGCCATCTCAAAGGGTTACACAAATAACGCACAGTTTGAGCTCTGTTATAAAGCCCCACCCTTTTCCTGCAGCTTTAGTTAGAGGGGTAGTACTATTGAGATGCTTTATTGTAACAGAAAATGAAGAGAAACATGGAAAAACAAGGCAATAGGATACTTGTTTTAAGGTATGCAGCTGGGCTTTTTGTGTAGGGAGGGGGAGAAGGTACCCTTTCTTCAGTACATGTTTTTAGATTATCTTTGTTTAAGCAGTAATTTTCATCCATAACCTTAACTGTGGTTGTACATAAGGATGAGTTTAATTAGAATCAATTGTGTGTGTGCTGTCTGAACATTGCCTCACTCCCTCCTGGCCCAGGTGTGCTCTTCAGCATCCAGAGGCTGTTCAGATGCGGAAGAGTGAGCACAGCACGCTGGGCTGACACAGTGGGGCCAGGTGGTGGGTCGCAAGGGTGAGTGAGAAGAGCTGTGGGGACCCTGTGGACCCCAGAAGGGTAACCACACAGCAGCCACACTTGGTGCCTTCTCAGGATCCCTGTCAGAAGCAGTGCAGCATTCTGGCTCCAGCGACCATCCCCTTTGGAAGTTCACATTCACTGTCTATCCATCCACTCCTCTTAGATGTGTTTGAATTTTTTAATCCATCTATTTCTTCTCTCGAGCTTCTGTACTTGCTCCATCAAACACTACTATGGCAAAGGCTTTAAAGGTGTGTTTAGGACCATAGGGTTCCCCAAGTTTCTGCATAGTACCTGAGCATCATGTAGATACTGAGCAGCACTGGTCACCTGTGGTTTGTGTATGGCTGCGTATCCCTCTCAGCACAGGGACTTCAATCCTCCTTTGTGTAAGGAGGGAAATTGTGCTGGAGCTTTACCAACAGACCTGGAGATTGCCATGGAGTCTTTATGAAATTCAGTTGAACCTGACTACCACAGAAGTCTCAGGACTGGAGTAAGAACATTGTTTGGGATAGGTCTGAGGCACATCAGCAGGGCTTTCAGGCTGTAGCTAGTCCATCATATTCCCTCATATGGGAGCTGTGCAGTTAAGGTGCTGGAGCTATGCCCTGGCTTCCCATCCACAGGCCTGTGCGCTTCATGTGTCTGGCCTGGAAAAGGCAGGATTTGCAGGTACAAATGGGTGGTGGGTATGTGTTGGTGCAGGAGACATTTTGAAGGGTGAAAGGATGCACTGGCACCAGAACAGGGAGCTGATGGGCTAGAGATAGCAGCCAGCTTGCAGCCCCTAGGAGTCTTGGGGATGAACATGCATCATAATTTAGCAGGGGAAGGCTTTACTGGGACTGCACCGCTTGGTTTCTGAGTCCTCTGTGTTCACTGTTGTTCCTTACCATTTTTCTGTTGGTTTGGGTAGTCCATGCAGCCCTGTTGAATGCTGTTGTGTGGCATCAGGCTATATGGGCCTGTGGGAAGAGATGCTCTCCCCACTCTTGGCCTCTCTTCTGCCTCTCCTCTGTTCAGGCAAGGGGTTGTCTTTTGCTTCCTTGGTCCAGCAAAATGTGTTCCTCCAGGTGCACTCTCTGATCCTGCTGGCTAACAGCCTTGTAGTTTCTGTCTGTGCCAGGATTTCCACAGAAATTCCCCACTCCCCCTGCACTGGGTTTTTCTCCTCCCAGTGGTGGGACTGGCTCTTTTCAACATCCCATCAGGCTGGGAGCTCTGCCAGCTCCCAGCCAGGCTCCACTGCCCACACACAGCCAGCGCAGGACAATAGAGGTTGTCTCTGATGCCTGACTGTTTGCTGCTCGGATAGGCACCCCCAGGCTCTGCTCTGCTGAGAAGCAGCACATCTAATCCTGCAGGAGTTTCATCCCTTTCAGTCAAGGGTCTGTACAGCTCCTTGCAATGATTAGCTCTGTGAATGACAGTAATCCATAATTTGGCTAGTGCTGGGTCTTTTTTTTCAAGGACCACCTCCCAAAGTAACTGCTGAAGGAGCAGACAGGTGAAGTTGGACATAAAAGCAGATGTTGCAGGGATGTGTGACCGCAGAGATGTACACTGCCTCGTGCTGAGGGGAGTCCTTAACCTCTCATGAAAGAAGAGAGAACCAGTATATTTCCTTCTGGTGGCGGGTTGCCAAGGTGAGCAGGTTAGCACCGATAAAAACACTTCTCTCTTCTGCCCTCAAACTGGGCCACATGGGTTTCCTCTTCAGATTTGCATTTCTCTTGCTGCCCCTTTTAGCTGGCCTGAGGTGCAGTAGTGTGCAGCTGGAAGAGCCCTGGTGAGGTTAACTGTGAGTGACTTTAGGAGGAGCAGGAGTGTGATTGCACACACCTAGAGCCCTCGTCCTCTGTTACAGAAGATGAGCAGTGTTTCTCAGCACGGTGTTGCTTTTGCCACACAGCTACTTAGTGTGCTGCAGCCACAGGGATGGCAGGAATAACTTGCCAGCACGTATGGCACACGCGTGCTCACACAGGCAGCACATCTGCACATGCAGTGGCCACTCTCATTGCCAGTGCTTGGACCTTCAAAGCCAAAGATGTGAGTTTTTTGTCTGGGATGAAGAACATGGCTTGAGGAGGGGTTTACATGTCCTTTGTTCTGTGGTGTGAGGTGTGGGTGGGGACAGAAGCTCTTGCATCTGAGTGACCAGAAGTGACATCTTCCCTTCTCAGCCCCTGCTCTGGGGCATGAGTGCTTCCACCCACACGTTGACAGTGCTCGAGTTGTATTTACACCATGTAGATCCAACTCCAAAACTTCTTTCAGTTTTACCTCCGTTCTTGCTGGAAAGCAAAGCTCTCACTGAAATTTAAGTGGAGTTTGTGCAAAAAGAAAGACTTCAGAAAAAAAAAACCCTTCATGATTTTGTCCAGTATGAAGATTGCTTTTACTTTTAGTTTCACAGAAATCACAAACATCCCTAGTTGCTCTAATAGTTGAGGTCAGAATAGAAACATGCTGTTTATGGTGGGGGGGGTAGTGAGAAAGAGCTGGTGAATCTTTAAACCCACAGCACCTCTGCGACTCTCACCAAGAAAACCTGTCACAAAGAGCCTGCTCATTTGGATGGGTAGTCACGAGCAGCCTCGCAGAGGCGCGTGTGGCATTCGTTACAAACCCCAGGGTGAGGCAGCGTGTCCTGCATCAACATTTCACAGTGGTACCCGGTTCTCCTTAACGCCTCACCGCAGCCTGGGGGAGGCTGGTGTGCAGGGAGCACAGGGACGTTCTGTCGCAGGGATCCATCTGGGGAAGCTCAGGCTGTTCAGGGACCTACAGTACCTCCATTAGCAAGGGACACGCTGCACCGTGAACATCTGCCCTCAGGTTTCCCTGTTATCAGTTGGAGGTCTCTGCCTACGCTTTCTGGATGCTTTGTTCCCAAAGCTGGCATCACAACCTGATGAGGTTTTCATCTGGGGACTGGTAGGTGTAGCCAGTTGTCTACAAATATGCTGTGCATTGAAGTCAGCCTGGGATGGGAACAGCTTCATCTTTTGGAGGGTACAGCAGGTCTGCATTTCCACAGTCTTCTCCCTGTGCTGTTCTCCCTTTTCCTGTGGCAGCGCCAGCAGCAGATACGGCAGCCTGGCTGTGACCTTTGGGCCCCTCTGCCCACCCCTGGGGACGCAAGGGACAAAGCCCTGTGCCCTTGCTGGTGGGTGGCTGGGGACAGGAGCAGCCAGGCACAGGGCTCCCGCAGCAGCAGTGCTGGAGATCAGGCTCTGCTAAGAAGAGCCACAGCATGAACCTGGTCTGGCCCAGCTTCACTTGCTGTGCTGTCACCAGAAGTTCTTGTTGTCCTTTTCCTCTCTGTTTTTAGCTTAATTACTCTCATTGCCCTCTTTTCCTGACAAGTCAATGCCATTAAATCCACGCACGGAATCCAGAGGGACACTGGCAGTGCTGCTTTTCTGGGCAGTCTCCTGAGGGCTCTGCAACCTCCTTATGAAACTCATGTCCTTGGTGGAAGCGATTTGGCTGCTTTTGTCAATCGCTTCTGTCTGCAGCCATCAGCGGTGACTCGCCTCTCACAAGATTTAGACGATTTCTTTGCCTCTGAAATGCGGAAGGTTTTATTAGAACTTGCACATTTATACTATAAGGTCTTGGTGGTAATACATCATCTTTTCATCTCTTCTGTTGTACAGGATGTACCACAAATAGGCCCCGATTCCTGTTTACTTTTAACATTATCTCAGCATTAGTACACAGGCTTTCCTGATTATTTCTCCTCCTCTGCCACAGGCCTTCCAGATTTTTAATTTTTTTTCTTATTTACGCATCACACAAGTCAAAGGTTAGATTTTATAATCAATATGGTAAGGAGAACTGAAATACAAACCTTTCCAATAGAAGAGAGTGGGACACATTTTTTTTGTCCAGAGAATTGAGGAGGTGGGTATGGCCCCACAATGACTGCAAGCACTGGAAAAGCTTTTTGGGAGCCCCTGCGGAAAAGCAGAGAATGGAGGGAGTGAAAGTAGAGCTTTCCAGCAGCTTCTGCTGGCTGATTTGGCCCTCTCTGTATTTTAGTTGAAATAACACGCACCAGCTCTCAGCACTTGTTTTTGTGATTGCTTTTGTGGCAGTGCCTGGGGCAGGCGTGGGAACCCTTTGTTATGAGTTGTGGGGTAAAGCCCCCAAGCTGGGGACAGCAAATGCTGTCTTGTTTCCAGGGCTCACGGCTGTGTGAGAATAATCATGTCACAGGCATCCTTGACATCATCCCTGTTGAACAGTCGAAGTGCGCTCCGTTTTAGAAATCAGGACGGCTTGGCAGAGTGGTCAGTGTTTCCTTAAGCATCCACTTACTTGATACCTCTGGTTTGTAGCCCATTTTGACACTGGCAAGGCTGAAGAGCAGCTATCGGTTCAGACAGTGCTTCATGCTCGTAAACATTGCCTGAAGGGTCTCATCCCTTCAGGCTCCAGTGTAGTGACCTGAGGGAAAAACTCTGGCTTCAGTGAGCATATCCAGTCCCTGCTGGAGTACAGGACACTGTTCAGAGCGCCCCTTTCCTCGCTCCTCAGCCCCTAGAGTCACACCGCAGTCTCCCAGGCACACATGGCCCTCTGTCAGGCAGCCTTTAACGTGACTGTGTAACTCTTTTTTGTTCTTTGTCTTATTTATGACTGTAAGGTATGTTTCTCCCAGTCCAGCAGAAAGCAAGTCGATGTAGAAAACAATATGCGATTCAGTTTGCAGTGGTGCATCTAATTTACAGGAACTGGCTCCTTCGTACAGTACATGCTGTGAAATAGAAGGTCTGCCTTGGCACTGACTGGACAAACAGAGGTGACTAAGCAATCCAGTTGATTTATAGCAATAGCCTTGCACAGGAGATCCGGGAAACCTCTGGGAAAACCGCCTATAGCTTAAGGAATTGCCACATGCGAATTATAAAGCCTCCTGGGCACAGCAGAGACCTGTCGTCAGAGCCTGAGGAGTGAAACATGAGGCAGAAGAGCACCTAAGTTTTTTGGGCACTGCTTCTCCCAGAGCTCGCATCTTGGGCTGCCAGCGGGTGACGGGAAGAGCCTTTCCCGAAGGATTGCGATGCAGGGGTGCCCGAGGCGAGCCAATGATGATGGACTGTTGTGGGAATTCCTGTCACAGGTAGGGTTTTTGGGGCAGACAGGGAGGAGTGAGAGGTGCTTGGAAAGTTTGAGGCATCGCTGAGAGATGGGAAAAGGGGGAGGTTCTGGTGAATGGAGTGCCCGAGTGCTGCACAGCAGGGTGATGGGGGAGGACAGAGGTCTGGTTTCAGGGGCGTCAAGTGCCTTCACTCCCTGGAAATGAGAGGGGCTTGAGAATGCTCATTCCTGTGGCAGTGCAGTGTTTTGTATCAGGCAAATTGTGGGCCACTGGCTATAGGCAGGTGCAGAGAATATTTTCATGAATAAGGAGGCAAAGTAATTTACTTGATTTGACTTATTCTGACAATAAAAGGCCTTCCATCATAACAGGGAATATTTGTGCAGTCTCTGAATGTGAGCTGTGATGTCTCTGTGGGCTGCTGTTAAACTTCAGATTTAGGTTTCTTTTCGCCTAACCCAGGGTGTCCCACAGCCCTACCACCCTGCAGCTTAGGTTTTACTGGATTGAGCTGCGGAGAGATTTTTCATTCTCAGTAGAAGCTGAGATTTACTAAATTGATGTTGAAAGAAGCTGTTTTGGCAGTGCAAGGCTGTTGGGGGTTAAGCTGTGGGGAAGAAGCTCAGTACAAAAGAAGTGGCTGGCTGAGGGCATTTGCTCAGCAGGGCAGTGCTCAGCTCTGCAGCACGGTGGGCAAGGGCTACCCTGCCTTCCCTCTTCCTCACATCCCACCAGTGTTAGTCGTTTTCCCTCATCCTTCATCATCACCCTGTGTTGGAGCACACAGACCCGTTGTTGCTCTGCTTTCCTGGTACCTCGCACTGCCTGTTTGGCATGCCACGGCCACCCCCACAGGTGTTGGCAGCGACAGGGGAAACTGGCCTCATCTCAGTCACCACTCTTTGCTCCTGAGCCCTCAGTGTCTGTGTCTGCAGGACGGCCCATCCCAACATGTTTCACAAGCTGATGGCCCTGCTTGCTGGGAAGGACTGCGTTCGCCCTGCCCACCTCTCCGCTCCAGTGGCGACAGAGCCCACGGACCTGTGGCCCTCGATGGCGGTGCGTGACTGTCCACGGGGATGGAGAAATGAACGTCCCATGACATCAGGGAGATCTGGGGTTCACAAATACCGAGTGCAGTCATTTCTTCATAAGTAACAGGAAAACAAAGGGATCAGTGCTTGCCACATTTCCTAGGAAAACACAAATGACCTGCTGGGAGGCAGGTCTCCTGACTGCCATAGCCTGTGAAACGGAGGGGCTGTTTCTGGAGATGCAGTACTGTGTCCTGTTGCGCAAGGGGCCTCAGCTTTGGTGTGCATATCTGGGGAGAAATGGTGCAGAAAGGATGAACCAATCTAAAACTGCTTGGACTTTGAAGTGTGAGTGTGTGGGGTCTGAAATACCAGATTTACTGGTGGAGGAGAGCGGAGAGCAGAAGGCAGATGCTCTGCCTGTTGATCCGGACACAGGTGCTGCGGTATGTAAAGCACCCCTGGATCGTTTTTGGAGCAGAGGAGGAAGGAGTTTGGCAGCATACCATAGAAATTACTGCCTCTCTCTGAGAGGAATTGATTAATGAGATCAGGTAGGGACAAGGCTTACCAGGTTAAAACGACTTTGCAACGCCTTCCCTGTTTCTCGTGGGGCACCACCCAGAAACACAGATCAAAAATCCACGTCTGGGTTGTGTTGGATGAGTGGCCCTGTTGCACATCTCCGTCCCTTAGGTCCAGGGTCTCTGTGCCAACTCTAGCAGCTGCCTCAGCTGTGAAGGAATCTTGTGCGTGGGCTGCTCTGCCAGAGCAAAATGGGGCAGAGGGAGGTGGCAGTGATCAGCAGCCACCTTGCACATTAGGATTGCCTCCTTCCACATTGGCTGCAGCACTTGTGGCTGGCTCACAGTCATGTCCATGTGCCCTGCCTTCCACCTAGGGGCTGGGGTGGAGGTTTGGGTTCCTCTAGGTACCTGCTTGTTCATATACCACAGCCCAGAGAGCATCAGTGGACACTTGATGAGTTTAGGAATCTACACAACGCCTTCATGCTGCTACAACAGTCAAATGTAGCAGCGCGAGGGCACTGTGTAGATTCCTAAACTTCTGAAGCTACTAATCGTGTGTAGTGAACTGTGGAGAGAAGTACTTGTGCGCGTCTGAAAAACCTGGTACAAAGGCTTTAATGCTCATGTGTTACTCTTCTCAAGGATGACAATGCCTTGGTATGTAAACTCCCAGTATCTTATCAGAAAATCTAAGACAAACCTCAAGGAAACTGCGCAAGAGGGGAAACTCAAACTCATCAGGTGGGAATGGCATTCAAGACCTGCTCCTCTGGGAAGCTGAAACTTTCTTTTCTGTGCATTTATCTGCTGATATCTCAGCTGCCAACCCAACCACTTCCCTTGAAAACATTCTTTATTGCCAGATCCTGGGTGCTGTACACCTCCATTCGATAACTAGCTGGGGGGCTCTGAGTCACTGGGAGTGGGGAGACAAGGGCTTTCCAAGGAAGCCACTGACTTTCTACTTGCTCATGACCATTGGAGGGTGGGTTGTTTTGCGTTGCTTTTTTAAAGTAATGGTAGAGTTGAATCAACCTAGGGATAGGCTTTTTACCCGCCATGTATGTTTTGGAAAAATGTCACTCATGTGAACCTCTAGTCTCAAACTAGAGCTCTTGAGGTGTTGGGGCCTCTGTCTTTCCTGTTCTTCTTCTTTGTGTGTTGAAAGGAGCCTAATTTAATATGGTTGCCCTGTAGTTTAGAAATGTGGTTGTGCTAAGTGGCTGTCTGCTAGATTGCTCTTGTGAAGTTTCCTCTGGATCCCATAGAAATAGCAGATGTTCATGCTCAACATTGCAAAGATAAGCTTAAAGTTCAAATGAAGCTTTGCATCAGACTGGAAGGATGAAGACAAATCTTGTAATTTCCATGTCAGAACTCTGTGTTTGATAGTACATCTTGATGATGTGTGGCGTGGATACGCAATTCATCACCACCTGGCTTTTCATGCAGCTGTAGCAAAAATTCGTGTTCTCATATCTCCCCATTTGCCATCTGCAACTGGAGAAAGTGTGTCCCAGGACAAGAAAACAAACTTGGTTTTTCAGATCAGGCACTCAAAATATGTGCTTTAAGTGGTGGCAGTCCTGGGATGCGGAAAGTGTGGGCTCATGTTCTTCTGCTGCAGCTTTTGGTTCCTAGGGAGCCCTTTGTAAATGAATCAGGGCCAGTGACCTCATTTTCAGTAAATTACAAGGGGAGGTACTTGCTGATTTTTCTGCAGAGATGTCTGATTAAGCCACAGAGTAAATAATAGGAACAAATATATCAGAAGGACCTTTCCCTCGGGGTTTGTTCCCACTGAGTCAGTCCCTGTTACATCAACAAACAGTGCCACTTCAGTAACTGCAGGAATCAACAGGGTTGAGCGGAAATCGCAACATGTTGAGGTGATTCCTCCTTTCCCCTCAGCTGGGTCATCACCATGGCTTTCAGTTTCCATCCTGCCCCAGTATGAATGTGGGCAGACATCACAGCCTGGCCTTGAATTCAGAAAGTGGTGATAGATCATGGTTGTCCAACTCAGTCCCATGTCAAGAAACTCTTTGTGGATGCATCCTGCAAAAGCTTTTGCTCTAAATCATCTTCAAGATGAGCTCTGGGGTACACCGTGTGCTCCTGTGAGGCTGCCTGTCCCACGGCAACTCCACGCTCTGGGCACCTGTGCCAGGGCAGCAGGGCTCCTGCCCTCCTCCTGCCTCTAAGTCTCACTTCTGCAGTTGAGTTTCTGCTCAGCCCCAAGCGGGGACATCTTGCCGATCCCGAAAAGTCACTCTCTTCCACAGGGAGAAGGAGCCATTGCCCTTCAAGTGACATGATTACTGTGCTCATCTTGCAGTGCTTCAGCCTGGGACCTCCATGTCTCTGAGCATGAGCTGGGAATGCTTGGCATGAACGAGCAGTTTGATAGCCATGAGCTGGGCTGACCCGTGTTTTCTGGTCACTGAGAGCAAACGCTGACCCACTGAACCACCCGCTCTGTTCACTGCTGCCAAAATCAGCTGGTGGCATCAGAACAGAACAGCTTGCCTGCTGGACCTGGGGAAGGTTCCTGGTGTGAGGATCCTGCCGTCTTCTGGGAACGGGCTGATGCCGAGAGCACAGCACAACTGGAAACTGTCATCCCAGTTGTGCAGCCCTGACAGCTCGTTTCCTCAAGGGAGCAAGCCGTTGAGTGGGAATGCTGGAATTGGCTGTTGCTGGCTCCCACGAGGCAACTGTGGCATATTGCAACATGAGGACATGTTAGGGGACTCCAGAATAGACGATCCAGCTGAGGCAACAGCCCCCAGATCCACGGGAAATGGGATTACTAACTGTTTTCCAGCCAAACGCCTCCATGTCTACGCTTTTACCGGGAATAAGATAGGGGCAGCCCCAATATAGGGGCTGGAAATGTCTGGCTGAGCAGCGAGATGTTCACAAGGTGTGGGATCCTGTCTGCTGTCAGCAGTCCACACTGAAGGCAGCTTTGCAGCCAGCAGCAGCCGTTCTGCTTTAAGAGAAGCAGAGCCACTACAGATCTCACCCGGCTAGTTTGCGTTGCATTTTCTCCACATGTAGGTTTGAGGTTACTAGGACAATGTTCTCCATTGGACAACATCCAGAAAAGCCCACCAAAGAGGAAAGAGAGGTAGGAGAAGGAGCACAAATGGGAATGCAGTAATAATGGCATCAATGGAAATTATTTTTCAGCAAGCAAAATGCAGGCTCGGGACAGCACCAGCCCTGCAGACTGCTGGGTCAGTACCTTGTGCTGCCCTTGAACCTCCTAGCCTGCCTTCCTCCCTGCAGAAGGGAAAGGGCACAGTCTGCATTCACTACCTTCTTCAAGGGCTTCAGGTGAAATTCTTAATGTTTTGGAGTTTCTAAACCTCTTTGCAGGGTGAGGAAGCCCAGGGGAAGCATGATAGCTGCAGGGGTAGCCTGGCACAGGTTCAGAGGTAGCAGTTTTCTGACTGATTGGTGCTGGGCTCAGAACTGCCTCTAAAGGTTGCTGGAAAATACTTTCAACTAATAACACTTTTTTTTCCCCCTGTTTTCCCTAAGCTCGCATTTTTTTTCTTCAGCATTTTGGCTGACAGTCGAATGGATTTATTGCTCTAATAGCAGAAAATGACCATCAGCAAATCCCTATGTTTTTGCTGCCTCTAAAGTAAACTGCTCATGGTTTCTCCATACTTCAGAACACAGACATTTTGCTGGGTGGTTTTTCCAGCCTCTGTCTGCAGGCTGGCTGGGGCAGCTGAACTCCTCCAGTGGCAGAATTCCTGTACCTGCATTTCACTGTCCTGCTGAGGGTGACTTTCGTGCACTGGGTGAACACAAGACAGCAATTCAGGGAGAGGCGTTTGGGGGCTGTGGGAAGTTGGGAGGAGAGCCAGGACACACAGCTGGCTCCAACAGTCTTAGTGACAGTGTGTCCTCCCTGATGCAGGGTGTGTGGCAGGGGTCAGATTTGGTCTTCATGCAGGATGTTTCTGGTGCAATTCCACGCACTGGTGGAAGTGCATTTCCAGGGCAGAGCTTTGTCCTGTATCAGGTTTTGTACATCCATATGCCGCCAGCAGCTCGAACCATTTTGGATGTACATGCTGGATGCAGCTCCAGTCATGTGACTTCCTGGGCTAAACTTTGTTACGGGGGGAGGGGGAAAGCAAAGTCTTTGTTTACCCGTCTCAATGGAAAAGTTTATTTCTGGCCTGTCTTGCCAAGGAAGGAAGGAGTGTGCCAAAGTGATAGTACAGCAAATTCTGGCTGCTGGTGGAGCAGGGACGGAGCTGGTTGCTGGGCACGCCATCAGCATCACACTCTGGCTGTGCAGGGCTGCCCTGGGCATGAGGCTTCAGGATACAGGGAGCATCTGACTTTTCCCTGCCTCTCTCCACCGTGAGAGATGGCCACAGTGAGGTGCTGGTTGAGTCTCTGTTGTCTGTCCAGCAGAAAATGAGGAGAGGGAGAAGCAAGCACCGTGTGTGTGGGATAGGAGTGGCTCAGGGAGGAAAACATCTTTGGCCACATATATACAGATGATGTAGCAAAGTGCATGGTGGGACCCTGCTTGGTTTTGAAATGCCATCTTAATTCAAGTAATCACACCTCTGGTATCAGTTTTCTCACTCACTGTGTGCAGCTTTCAGCTTTCTCAAAGCATGCAGCAAATGCATGTAGCACCCACTGTCCACAGCTACCTGAAGGGCAACCTGAGCTTTAGGGCATACTTCCAGTTCAGGCTTTGTATTCCATTTCTTTCTGTCCTACTTCCCCTTATAATGGCTCCTGAGCATGGGATGTTTTGTTGACATGGGATGTTCAGGTAACATGGAATGCTTGGCTTGGCACTTCTGCTCTCTCATGGGGCTGAAAGGCACAAGTTGCCCCCATGGCTTTCATTTACATGGGTTGAAACTATTGCAAGGTTAAATTACAGCCAGGCAATGCTCCTGGGTGCTTTAAAAGTTGCCGACTTTAAAAATTGGCTCCAGAAAGTGGCTCAAACAGGACTCTGCAATGGGAAACTCATCCATGGTGAATTTACGACATGCCTTCCTTTCACAAGCTGCTCTCCTGTGCCCAGCTGGGGCAGGGTGGTTCCGCCAAATCACAGCCTTCCCACAGCAGCACAGGAGTGGCAAAGGGCCCCACGCAACCTGAGCAGGATCTCTGGTGCACAAAGGGCAGGCTTGTGTGAAGAGAGGGTGGTTTTTTTCATATTTTCCAATGGGACCGGGAGACTCAACCAGACCTGGGTCTGACTCACTATATCCAGCTCTTGAGACCAGTCTCTTGGAGTATGTAATTTTTTTATATTGTCCTCTTCTCGGTCTCAGGAAGCGATGGTGCCCCACGTGTGGATTACCCATCCCCTGTGTCTAAAGCTTTCCACTTGAAACCAAGAGCCCACGCATTGAGTTCTGCTGCCAATCCCAAATCCCAGCGCTGATTGCTGTGCGGCTGAAACACAGCTGCAGCTCCCCTCCTGATTTTGTCCAGATCCTCAGTTCCATGAGTACTTCTGCTCCTTCCTTTTGGAGCTGCTTGAACTCAAATTAACAACCCTTTAATGGGACCTGCATCTTCCAAAGGAGTCTCTGTTAGCTGCTTGCCATGGCTATAATTTTCCAAATGCTTTCAATGACCCTTTTTTAACTACCTCTCTCTACAGAGAACCAAAATCTCTCCTTCCACCTTCCCCTCATCTAGCAGCTCTCTGGGATGTGCTAGTCACTGACTTGAGAGTACTTTGTTCTTGTCTGGCACATCAGCGGGTGTCACAAGTAGTCACCTCATCAGCACATTTTTTGTCAATATCTCAAACACCCTGTCTATTAAAATTACTAAAAATACCTCAGCTCATTAACGAGTCACTGTTTCCAGCATATAAACTTTTCCATTCCAGAACGACTCACTGTAATGCCCTAATAAGCTTACAGTTGTTTATAATCTAAGTAAAATAGGACACCTTCCCTCTACTTGTGCCATGTCCCGCCCGTGACTACACGAAAGGAATAGATGTGTGCTGCTGTTCCCGTAGGCATGTGTTAGCCAAGATGAAATACTTTTATTAATGGATTTTTGGTTCTTCCTCTGCCCACTCACAGATGTAGGTCTTGTGAGATTTTTACATCTGCCCTCATGAGCTGTAGCATCAACTGCTGCTGGGTGTTGAGGGTCCCTGCCTTCCCGTCATGCAGGAATGAGTGGGGCTGCAGCGAGGGGCCAGGCAGTCACTAGCTGGGCACAGCATCTTTGCATAGACAATTACATTTGTGACTGGGAACGGAGAAGATTTAGCCACAATATTTGCATAGCTCCTGTGCAGAGCTCTGCAAGTATCGGTACCTAGCCCCAGGGTGGCAATCGTGCCCTTGGCCCAGGGCCCATGTGCTGGAAGAGGGCTTGCTGCAGTTTTCTTGGCCATCTCGGAGATGCCAGCTCAGGAGAAATGGATCCTTCCCCTTGGTGGTCCTGGGAACGTGTCCGTAGTTAGCTGTGCATCCAGGCACCTGTTACTGTTGTACGTGGTCAGGGGGTGTGAGCCTCCCCCACTGATGATGCTGTCACTGGGACTCAAATACCTTGTGGTGGCCATGGTTTAAAATGCTTTGCCTGCTCTAAGGGAGCACGTGAAACATTTTCAGTAGTTCCTGAAGCTGTAGCATCGGGAGTGCCACTTTCTCATCAGTAGCTTCCTAACTTGTTTTCCATGCAGAGAGTCCTGGTGTTTGTGTAGGTGAAGGAACAGTGAATCCAAATTGGTTTTATGCAAAAAATGCAAATACCGCTTTTATTAGCAGACAGCCGTGCAACAGGGACAGTACATTTGCAAAGCAATACAGCTTATTTTCTGCAAATCTCTCCTCCTCATTCCAGGTGAGGCCAGGGATCCTTGGACATTATATCCTCGAGAGGCCCTGGCAGCCATATGCTCTTGCACGGAGTTGTGACTTTGCAGTAAAAAATAAGGTCTTATTCTCCCCGGGCCAAAGAGTGGCTCCAAACAGTGCTAGCAGCCAGGCAGTGGAGCTCAGCAAGGTCAGCAAAAAACAACCATTTCCAAGCTGAAAGACTGAAAGCTAACTTGTGATTTCTAGTTGATCTTGGTACTGTTCAGTCTGAGACTGTGAAGGTCTTGTAGATTTTCAGTAGAGAGCTGGGCTTGTTTTTCATGTAGAAAATCTACAAGGGAGATATGGGGAACTTCTAGTGATTACGCCGTAGGTGAGGCTGCCTTTCTGTAGCTTCCTTCTGTTACTAACAGGAGTAATTTGAGAGCTTGGAAATGCCCGATTTTTTTCCTTTTTTGATTTTTTCCTTCAGGAAGGGAAGGTTTTCCCAAGCCATGATTCAGTACCACTGAACTAATACCTTAGCTTTACGCCTCTCTGCTGGTCCCTGCCCCTTAGTATTGCCACACTTTGAGCCAGCACACTGCTAAGTGGGATGGCTTTGTGATAGCAGCTGCAGCCTCCCAGTACTTGCACAACACCCCAAAGTGGTGGGGGAATTAACCCTGCAGGGCAGGAGATCCCTGCATGGGAACACAACACTGAGATGGCTTCTTCTGCCCACACCAGGGAGGGACAAGAAGGATTGTGAACACAGCACACCATAACTGAACCAAAGAGGAAGCACGTACCCTAAAATGTTAATCCTGAATGGTTACAAAGAAATTACACCATGAGGAGCCGTGCAAAACTGTCTAACAGTTACCTGGACTTCCAGGGAGTATCCTCCACATCCTTGATGCTCCCCAGTTGCCCATCTCTGAGGCTCTGAGGATGTTAAAACCTGCATAAATTGCTGTGTCTGGCAGCATTTAATACCTCACAAGCCTGGCCTGCAGCTTTGAGCTGTGTGGGAGGCAGATAAGCTGTGACCAGAGGTGTCACATAGTGCTGGCTTTCCGCAGAAGCTGGGCAGGCTGCTGCCTCGAGCTGCTGCTTGAAGGACCATCTCTGTGGTTTTCGGCACCCAGCAGTGGGAGAGGAGCCTCAGTGCTGAGGGTGGATTAAAATCAGTCCATGAACTGTGATAAAGAGAAACCTGACCCCTAGATCTACCAAAGCATGGAGCTGGGAGAGACCGTATGGCAAGTGACTGCTCTTGGATGGGGTCATGTTTCTGCTCAGGCTGTGCTGCTGCTCTAAGTCCATGCTGCAAGGCAGGGGCCTGCCCCAAGCATGAGCAGGGCTGGCTCAGCCCCCTTAAATTGCAGTGGGGATGATGGCACAGCAGTGGGGTGGGAATCTCTGTGGGTGGGACCCCAGTGAAGGGACTGGCAGCAGTGCCTGGGCTAGTACAGCCACATTGCCCTGGTCCCAGCGTGCCCAGGTACCTTCAGGAGTGAGGACTGTATCCTCCCCCAGGAGTCACAGCTGTGCTTCCCAGGGAAAGCCACCAGGAATTTTTGGTTCTCCGCCCATACCTTGCTCTGCTCGACTTTTCTATACTTGCACTCTGAGAAGAGTAGTAGTAGGTGTGCCCTTTCTCCAAGCCAGGTCTGAAAACGTGCACTCATTTATTCCGAACAAGGCAGAATTCTGGCTCCACTGTGCACTCCTTCTTTCAAACACAGCACAAGTAGCACACAGCACGCCTTGCAGAGTCCTGCCATCTCACTGATCTCTCAGTTGCTCACTCAGGAAAGCTACCTCCTGCTCTGCAAGCTTTGACACCGTGTAATGGAAAAATGTAGAAGTGGGGCCCGGCTGTGCGTCAGCGGGTGCCTTGGCAACCTCCGCCTGCACTGGGCTCGGCGATAGGCACGCAGGGCTGTCCGTCACCACCAGGGATGGATGAAATGTAGCATTAAGCATCCCCCCCTCCCTTACGAGGGAGAAGAAGGAAATACCAGGGTTTGCTGGTGTCACTGGAGCTTGCCGGGTGCTAACAAAGCAGTAATTTATGAGCGCTGCGAAGAATTTCATCGTTCTTCAAAGCAGGACAGAGGCATCTGGCACTCGGCCACTGCGTTTGTATCAGTACAGGAAAAACGCTGAATTTCATCAAAGCTGCCACAGCGTTTCCTATTTTTAGGTTAACAATGCCTGTTTTGCTGTACAGCATCAAATGTCAACAAAGAATGAAGATCTATTTATGTTGCTTTATTGTAAAGCTGAAGCAACAGGAAGCCGTGAGCCATCTGGGTGCCTTCTGAGCCCTCCAAAAACTCCATCCCGAGTCAGTTTTAAAATGCACTGTGTTACAGCCATGCCAGCCTCTCTGACGGGGGAAGAAATTATGGGGATTTGGGGGGTTTGCCTTCTTGTCCTCACACCCTTCAAGACAGTTTGCAGGGGAGAGAAACCAAATGACTAACTCTATATTGTGTTTGTGTTCAGAGGCACTTTGTTTCTTGCTGTCATTCGTGCTCTCCCTTTTGAGGCAGCATCTCAGCACCAGTGTGCACCTCAGTGCTGGTGCCTGCATTTTACAGTCAAAGGGCAGGCACTCGCTGGAGAAGGGGATGGTGCCAAGGGCCCTCTGTACTCCTGAGGATGAGAGAAGTCAGGAAGGACACCAGCTGTCCTGTGTTCTGCTACAACACTTTTGGAGAAAGCCAGTTTTGACAGAAGTTTCTATCATTAATACAGGAGCTATGGTTGCTGGCTTACTAAAACAACCCCAAAGGAACTGCTGCTCTGACATTGATATTTCTGAGTTGGGAGAATGGAGGACATCCAAGCTAGACATGCGGTTTAGGTGGTAAACTGCTCCTTACCTTGCTGCAGGAAAACACTTGGGGCATGAGTGGTGTGTTACAACGTTGCAAGTAGTTTTCCTGTGAGGGCAGGTAGCAAATGCCTGTAGGGGGGCACGGAGCAGATCTTGGCTCTGGAGGATGCTTGGCACCTTGGCTTGCTGAAGCAGCTCATCAAGTTGTCACTGAGTGAGAGGAAGCGGCAGCGCCTGCCTTCTCTCCTGCACTCTGCAAACACTCTCCTGGGTGTCTGCAGCAGCCGGCTGAGCTGTGCGGTGAGGTCCTGGCCACTCACTGCTCACTCCCCCAGCCTCCTCCACTAGTTGCTTATTTGGGAAGGAACCTCCTTTTTCTCTTTTTATTTTGATTTGGAAAAAAATAAAATTAGAAAAAGCCTGTCAGAGACAAAGTGACTAAGTGTTTCGTGTGCTGCTGAAGCAAATGAACAGCAAAATGTCTGAGGGGATAAGATGACTTAAGTTTTTTTCCTTCTCTTCTGCTTCCCTCACCTTCTAAGAGAAACTAAACATAGTCGCCTGCGGCAGGAGAACTTCAGCAGCCCACAGACGCAGCCTCAGAGATCGTGGGTTTGTGCCTTGCTGGAAAACCCGGTTGTTCAGAAGACTGGGCGTCTTCCCTACATTGATCTCTCTTCTCCCTTGCTCTTCCCCCAAGACAAAATATATTTAGAAATGCTAGGACACGATGAGCTAAACTCTGGCTTTGCTACACCCATGTTTATAATGGGTTCATTGAATTGCCTCTGCCAGTGCCCTCGCGATTTTACAGCTAGATATAACTACCCCTCATCTTTGTCTCCTTTTTTGGACCAGAAAATGCTTGAGCATCCTCTTCAACCATAACAGTGCTATTCCAAGAAAGGCTATCTGTATTTTAATATGAAACCCATGATCTCTACCTCTTCAAAGGGTGTCACACTGTGTCATGCCGCTCGCCTTAAAATAGCCTCTTTCAAGAGAAATATTTAGTTTAGAAACAATTTCCCTTAAAACAAACAAAAAAAAGAAGCAATCAGATCTCTGGAACTGTCTTTATATAAAAATTATGAACCTGAATTTCCTGGGTCACCCTTGGGTGATGCTGTTTGTGGTCAGGGTGTTGTCAGCATTGCTGTAATACTTAGACCCTCTCTTCCCACACCTGGGGCTCCCACGTAAGGCACTTAACAACTCTGCCATTGCCTCAGCTGAGCAGTGTTCTCCCCCAAAACCCCAGCATGTTCTTGTTTGTGCCTGTGCCAGCATCAGCCCCCTGGGGTTACCTGGGTTCCCAAGTGAGCTGACTTGGGAGGGGCAGGGTGTTTCTCCCCAAGCATCCTCTCGCTGCTGCACACCCAGGGATTCAACCATGACAGAGGTGATTTGCCATTATTAATGCTCAGAAGAAAGTTCCATTTTCCTGTTTCAGATGAGCATTTCCCTTTTGGGTTAGAGAAACCTCTTCCTCCCCAGCACCCTGTGGAAGGCTGTAAACATGCACAGAAGCAGCAAATTTCTTTGCTGGTCCCTGCATTCCTCCTACCACCAAAAATCCGGCATCCCCCCCAGCTGGCACCTCTACTGGCACCTCTGCACCAGCTCACGGGAGATCAGTGCCATTTGTAAAGGAGCAACATAGTTTTTCCTCAATTTCTTAGGAGTTAACAGATGAAATCCTCTTTTTTCTTCCCCCGCCCCACCCCTGCGTGTCAGCACATGGTTGGGTTGGAAAATCCAACCCCGTGTGTCGCACCAGGATGTAGGGTTGGGTAACCTTCTCTGTGTCTCCGAGGATCCTGTCCTTTTCCCTGAGGGCTCAGGGGAGTGCCGGGGTGCAGCAGGGCTTGCCGGCTCTGTGCACGAGCTTCAAAGGCAGCGTAAGAGAAGCGGTGTAGGAGCTCCCGGGGCTCATCGCTAGCAAGAAACCTCCTTGCCTGAATGCCGTGACAGCTTCTTCCCCCACTGCCGCGCTGGCCTGTCCCTGGCACAGGGCTGCCCAGCCAGCTCTTCGGATGCTCTCACACCAGGCAGGCGTGGCAGGACATCGGCTTTGGCAGCAGAGGTATGTACCTGGCCCTGCAGAGGTCGAGCTGTGTTGCTAAAGCTGGCATTTTTTGGTGACTCATAACTGAAATGGTTTTAGGGGCGTGCGTAGGGCTCTGACTCGGAAAATGAAGCCAAAGATAAAATTACTGCTGGTTCTGTGCTGAGGTCTGCTCGCTGGCAGACCTTCTGCTGCAGTGGGCCGGGGGACAGTGGAAGTGTGCTGTGAACATGAATTCCTCCCTCTGTCATGGTCTCCGAGGTCCCACACTGCTCAGTGGCTGTGCACAGCCAGTGCTCTTGCTCTGCTGAGCTTGCCTGCCCCCTGTCCTCACCAGGCTGGGTGAGCCCACTCCTGGGTGTGGCAGTGATAAGCAGCCTGCCTGAAGGAGCACAAGTACAGCAGTGTCTGGATCTGTATGGATAGGGAACAGGGTAATCTAGAAGAATCAGTGGAGATACACTCCCTGTTCTCAGCCTGACACTGCTGTGTGGAGAATTAGGAATGAGCAGCTGAGCATTAGAGATGCTCCATGTTTGAAGCCCTGTAATTAGCTTGGTCATGCTGTGCTCCTGGCTCCAGCAGTCTCTGGTTGATGTTCCCAGTGAGCAAAGAGTCTCTGCGAGCAGATGCTTTTAAAGTGTGTTTGTGCTTCCCGTACCCACTCAGGGCAGTGCAGCTGGAAAGCTGCTGGAGGAGAAAGTCTCAGGGCACCCAGAAGGTGGGCTTGGAAGCAGACCATGGCAAACGAGTTTATGTCTGTCTCATTCTAGTGGAGACAAGCCCTGTGCGTTCCCACAAGCCCTGGTGCCGGGAATAACAGATTCTGAGGTCTGCAAAAGCTGACCTGCACTGTCCTTACCTGCACATCACCTTGCAGCACACAGGGAGACTGCTCTGCGGGTGCACGGTGCCTGTAACAAATCTCTCTTTGCCTTCAGGCCTAGGCCACTCTTTTTAAATAGCCCTTAGTGCTGTTTTAAGAGCAGAACCTCTGAGATAATGTGCTAAATCTCCTGGGAGGATGCTTTGGGCACTGTGAGGTGCATATACAGCAGGTCTGCAGCTGCGAGGAAGATGCTGCATGGCACCTCTTAGAGCAGAGAGGTTTCCCAAAGCCATTGTCTTTCTAACATAGTTCTTCTGTAAGGGTCTGAAACCAAGGAGTACCAAACTGCATTTCCACTCCCGGAGGAGTTTCTCCTGATTGCTGATTATATTTAGGAACTGCCTAGGAAAAGGTGACCATCCCATGGCAATGAGTTGGGGGTGCTGGGGAGCTACAGCCAAGGCAGGCTGGCGCTCCCAGCAGCTCCTGTGCAAGCAGAAACTCCTCCAGCCACTTAGTAGAGGATCTGAGGTCCCAGCTCCAAAGCAGGAGAGACAATAAAACTCCTAAATAGTACTTTAAAACATCAAAGTGCTATCCAAACATGAGGGACTCCAAACACAAATGAAAGTGCTAAACTGATTTAAAGGAGAATTAAAAGGTCACGCCTGTTGAACATTTAGCTTTAGAGTTTAGTCATGTTTATGAAACTTATAACTGCTCTTCTAAATCAGCTTTTTACTCTTCATATACCCAGTAAATGTGGGTATGTTCAGGGCTTATGACTAATTTTAAAAATTTTCTATTCTAAACAAATTACTGCAGCCATAGCCCATTCCTTTTTTTTCCTTCCCTTCCATCTCTGCCTTCCCACTCTTCCGAAGGCACTTAAAACGCATCCAAACATTTCACTTGCTCTTGGAAAAGAGATGCATTTCTCACTCATATATTCCACAAAGTGAAGTTCAGTTATGGTCAAACAGCAGAAGAGCAGGGAAGTAACTCCGTGAGCAGGCAGAGTGAGAAACAGCGATGGAAATGTTTTCTGTGTCCAAGATCAGTATGAAGTGCTGGGGGTTTCAGCAACAGCAAAGCTCAAGTCTACAAGCCAGGCTTTTCTCATCCAGTTACTCCTGCAGATTGCCTCACTAACATTGCATGACCTGGCTTTTGCTTAACCTCACTTGTGTATCATCAGTGCTTATGGGCATTATGCTCCTAGGGTGTTACATTTACAGTATCCGAATCAATGACCTCTGTGCTGCGCCAGAGGAAATACTTCAGAAGGCTACAGCAGCACTGGAAGTCCTTGGTGGCCCTGTCTCACCTGTGTCCACCCCTGCCTGGAAATGTCAGACTGAACAGATGAGTGATGTAGCATCACCACACCCACAGCGTGTGCCTGCTGTCACTCCCGACGGGGAAGGAAATCTGTGTCCATCCCCCTTCTTTGGGGACATGAGCTCTGGGCATCTTAGTTCACATCATGGCCCATGTCAGAGAGCAGACTAGTCCAGTCCCAAGATTTCTGGGTCGCCTCCTGAATCCAACAGAAAGAAATCAGACTCAAACCCCAAGTATTACAAGTTGCTTTGTTCCACTCATTGGTGCTATTCCTCCATTTGGAGTCTCTGACCCAAAGTGCCTCTAGACAGACTGTAAATGTACCATCCTGGTTTGAATCTCTAAAAACTTAGCTTCAAATTGTAGAAGAGGGTGTTTGACAGCCCATGTCCTGTCATTAACTCTATCTACCAGTCTAAATCAGCCAGATAGGAAATAACTGGGACTTCACTATCTCCTGCTGGTCTGAGCATCAGTGTTGCTTCCCAGCATGTCCTGTGCTGGGACCCCCCCTTTCCTAAAGGACCCCAGAATTTGGGTCATCCCTTGGGAGGACGTGGCAAAGCCTACAGCTCCCATCCCACCTCCCTGACACGTAAGAGCACTGGTCTTGTGCTGCAGGTTGTTTCTTGCAGGAAAGCTCTGCCCTACCAAACCACTGCCCTCTGGGACACTCTTGTGACTAACTGCAGCTCTGGCCTTTAGGCTGCTGAGATGGACCTCAAATCAAGTGACCAGAGACCGATGCAGTTGTTTAGTGTCAAGAAGGGCATGTCCACATCTTCTGTCGCAGAGAGCATATGGAAGCTAGCAGCAGTTTGGGATTTACAGTGGCAGGGTTGGGAAGGCTGTGGGGTTGCTTCCCCACTGGCAGCATGAGAGTGAGAAGTGCTAAAGCCAGCACAGGCTCAGGAGCCCACATCCCCAGTTTATGCTGCACTGCTACAGGAGCTGATGAGCAGAAATGATGCTGTGAGCCAGAAAACCGGTGGTGAATACTCCAAAACTGGGAAAAGGATCAAACACAAGTCTCCAGATGGAAACGGAGCAGTTTCCATCAGAGCCGATGACAAGTTCCCTGATACAGGGATACAGGGTCAGATCTTTGGACAGCATATGCCATTTCTCAGCTGGACGCCTGATCTGGCTGCCTGGAGCTCTGTGCACCAGTGTGTTGCACAGATGGGCTTCAATGCTCCGGGACCCTTCTCACAAACCATTTTGTGATTGTGATGGTAGCCCATTTTTGACTACCGGCAAGGATTTTTACAACCTTCTGGCTTTTAAAAACTAGCTGCTTGCAGAGGAAGAAGCGCTGCACCGCTTAAGTAGCAGTCCACCAAAAGTGATTAGCTGTTTCTGAGTTATTCACTTGCCTTCTGCAAGCTGCAAATTGCTTAACAAACCTTATTGGTGCGTACTTAATGAGTAACAAATACATTTGCAGAGATCTGGATCGGTTCCCACTCAGGAAAGTAGGCTGAACATGTCCAGTGCTTGCAATTAATAATTCAACTGACTTTATGGGAGAGTCACTTGTGGCTCATCTGCATTAGGAGGTTTTCAGCTTTGCTGCGGTAAAGGCTCTCCATCAGGAAGAAATGCCTCATGGAGACAATTTTGTATCTTTGAGGCTCAACTACTCAGTTCCAATGCAGGCTTTGCCTTCACTCTTACTTAGGCTTTTTTTGCTTCTTTCCAACTTTGTCAGATTGGACAGAGAGGTCTAACAGCATCTCTCCTCTCCGTAGCCATTAGCCCTAAGCACGGTGTTGATGTGGCTCCCACACTGCTCACGCTTTGTGGGTGAGGAGGTTGCAAATGTCCTTACAGGCGATGGGTGACTCCCGTGCAGCCGGCTCCCACAGCGCTCCGTTTCCTCCCATTGTGAGCGGGGAGGTCAAGCTGAAGGACTGCTGCTCACTCATCTGCCTTTGCTGCTTCTAATTCTCCTTGCCTCCATCACAAGCAGGAAGAGGGAGCCTGCAACAAGCTCCTGTTTTTTTCCAATACACTGGTATATTTTTTCCATGATCCGAGCAGATGTTCCTGGCTTTCACGCATTTTTGCGGAGCCCCCTCTGTCGCACATAGTGATCTCTTGCGGACGGCAGAGAAGCACTAGCTTTATCTCTGTGACCCTCTACCCCAGATCTTTGGTCTTGGTGAGACAACTCCCTGATCTCACTGGAGAAAAGGGCATTCCTCACAAAGCCGGTGGGGAGTGGCTTCTCTCTTGTGAGAAGCAAAATCCTTCGTGGCTGAAAGGAGACTATTCTGAAAAACAAAGCATCTGAAGTAAAAGAATGCACGTATTGGAATTTTTTCTCTCTGTAAAGGTGGTGGGGAAAGTACTTGGAAAGCAGCAGATTCTACCACACCCCAGCAGAAGTTACTACACCCCAACAGAAGTTACTATGCCCACAGAAGCTCCTATGCCTCAACAGAAGTTTCTATGCTCCAGCCATCAAAATGATTTATCTATCAGGGCTGGGGGTTTTGGACTAGAATTTCTAGGCACCTAGAAGTGCCTTTCAGTCATCAAACTGCATTTCCTTGTATTAACTTTAGTGAAGTCTGATGTTGGGCCTCACTTCACCTTTGCTCAGCAACATCTGTGGGACGTGGGACTGGCATTGCCTCTGCCAGGTTTTGGTGAGCTACTGAAACTTTTATTATATGCCTTCTGTGACTAAACCAAGAAATGCCCACTGATCTAAAGCCCTCCCATTGCCAGCTGCTCCTCTGGACGAAACAAGGCTGTTTAGCTGTTGTGCAGTACAGAAAGGAGCACACTGATGAGGATGAGAGGAGTTTGTGTAGGAGGAAGACGATGTAAAATATGGGCTGTCACTTGCTGCCAGCATCAGGGTCAGTGGTCACAGCCTGTGCATTGCTGAAGTGGTCACTGGGCTCTCTCTATTGCTGCCCGGACAGAAGCAGCAGTTCAAGGGGCTGGAAGATGGCAGAGCCGGGCAGAAAACACCCCCAGCCCTGCACCATGTTAGCCATCACACTCTGGAGCACGTCACAGATTTTTCATCTGGAATCCTGCCTTTTGGTCGCCCAGATGCCAGGACGTGGATGCCAGGAGGAGGTATTCCGTGGTACCTGCCAGCTCTGCCCCGCTGCCCTCCGCGCCCAGCGTCCGGCACAATGAACAAAGCTGGCCTCCTCGCCACGGCTGGAGTGACAAAGTTTTTCCCAGTCATGGGAAACAATCATCACTAGGGAAACCTTAACTACTTTTTAAAGACCAAAAGAAAACACATTCATTCTTTTAAACATGGAAAACTAAATGGCCTCTTTTCCCTTGGCTGCATGTCCATGGCCATGGAGCAGGCTGACACAGAGTGAACTCTTTGGCCAAACACTCCCCCCACTCATTTAGTTATTAAAAAAGAGAGCTCTCTGGTGCAAACTTGGCCATTCTCAGCTACTTGCCATGCTGGTTTTTTAAACCAGGAAGGCTCAGAACATGAGGAGTGACTTGCCAACCCTCTCATTTGTGAGTGAAACATCTTGGAGCCCTCCTGAGCTGTGCTGAAAGCACTTCCTGCAGGGGCCCCTGTCACCACAGCACTACGGCTTCATTTCTCGTTTTGGAAGAACTGGAAGTGAAGCCCCCTGGAGCAGGGCTTTCTCAAAAGGGAACGGAAAGCCAGGGTGTCACTCATGCAAGTCCCCAGGCTACAGCAACTCCACTGAAGCCAGGGGAAGCAGTGGGCATTGGTGACACTAATGTCTCCTCATAGTTTTTCTCCATCTCTTCTGATCTTCGGCTATTTTGGGATCTTCCTGGGAGAGAGGAGTTGAGGTTCTTTTCAGAATTGGGAAAATCATTGATTTAACACTGCTCCCACTCTTTTCCATCCCCTGCCCCAGCTTGCCTCTAACCATGCACGCTCTAGTTAATAAAAACCACTGAAATACAGGTTCAGCTCCTGCTATTTCCAGGAACGTTTGGTCCTATAAAACCATAGGAAAACATAATTTCAGCAAATTAAATCAGTTACTGCCTATCTCTCTGGCTGAATGCGTGGAAAGGGAAGAGCACCCTGCTGGCTCCGTGCATGGGGAGTAACACCAGTCAAATTCCACCAGTGTCCATGCTGGCAAAGGGACGCGAGAGGCAGTCTGAGAAAGGCTCCTTTGAGCAGACATTAAAGGAATGCCATGTGCAATAGGGAAAATGTACAGTGAGCACGGAGCTCATCAGTCATTTTTTGTTTAATCTATTTAAACAAAATATATCCTCTGACCTTCTGGGCTGGCACTAAATTCTCCTGTGTTGTTCTTTCCATACGGAGCTCTACTGACGGATGGGGAAAGCCTAGAGTTTGCTTTAAGCTTCAGATAAGTAAAGTTAAACATGAAGCAGATAAAATTGTTTTCCCAGCACTCCTCTCCCACTGACCAATTGTGGGTGCACAGTAGGAGAGCTTAATTCCTCTGGCCTGTATCCCACCCCCAGGTCAGGGCACTGCGCTCTGCGGCAAGCAAAAGCTGTAAGAGGGCAGAGGCAGAAGCAGAGGGCTGCAGAAACCCTGGAAAATTCATTTGTAGAGTTGGTTCTGACAGTTGCAGAGCTTCATTTCCATGTGGCAGACTATTAGGGAAAACGGTGCTGCTCCTTGCTAAATATATTTCCAGAGTCACTAAATAATTTACTTAGCAGCTAATCAGTTGGCATTTGCTGATGCTAAAGCAGGTTTTAAATTAAAAGTGTCGAATTGCATCAGACACCTCGTGCATGTTCCTTGCTTATACAGGCTCCATGCTATGGCTTTGTGTGCAAGAGTGCAAATTGGTCAACACAGCTTTGTGAATTTTCTGGGAGGTCAAGAAACCACAGAGCTGGATTTGGGGAGCAGCCGGGTGCCAGGGTGCCACAAGCAGGTGCAGGCTTTGATCATGCAAAAGAGTTGGAAGTGTGCTCCCCTTTCAGCGTGACAACCTGTGGGCTCACTTCCTTGCAGGCAAATGAGAAGAGCACGCATCTGCCCTTCACCAGCATCACTTGGGAACACCACCTACAGAGCTATTTTTTCCAGAATGGTGAAAAATCCTTTAGTCCTTTGAGTCTGGGGAGTTACCACAGGTAACACCTCCATGTACGTAACAGCTGTGCCTGTGCTTCCGGATGTGCCAGCAAATAACTCCTTGACGTGTAAACCAAAAGTTACAGAGGAGCCCGGAGGCGATGACCTTATGGTTCCCAACAGGCTGTGTTAAAGAAGATTTCTTTACTGTAAATAGCTTTAATACTCCTTTTGTCTATTAATAGCACCAGGCAGGGCAGGAGGCAGCAGCCCGTGGAGCACAGAGGGGCTGTTTCCACTGAGGGGCCATGGAGTCAGACAGGAGTGGTGTGAACCTTATGGCTCTGATTTTCCGTGGCCAGTTGCAGGAGCCTGACGCCGAGTTTGGCATGACTGGGGATCCCAAGCTGTCAGCTTTGGGATCTCTGAACGCATGTTGGTGTCTGAATAAAGCAGCTCCCAGCCATTCTCAGAGGCTATGAAGGACTCTCCAGATGGTTAACAGCCACCTAACATCTCTGTTGGTCCTCTGTGGCCCAGACTCCGTCTCTCCTCCGCAGCCTGTTGGCAGCCCCAGAGAGCAGACAGGCAGAGTCATGCAGCTGCTGGTTTACTAGGGGAGCTTCCCCTTGCAAAACTCACCGCCTTTTGAGCACTCCCACAACAGAGCAAAAGGACGTTTTGTATATTCACATACACCCCCCAGAAGAATTGGACCCAGCAGGCTGCTCTGCAAAACGAGCTGTGTGTGCTGGGCAGTAATGTGCCATGGGCTGAGGGCACAAGATAGCTTCCTTTTGATGAAGCAAATGTTCCCTCATTACACTGGGAGTGGGTTCAGGCATAAAACAAAAAAATCTGATGACTCCTGAAGGAATTTGAAAGAGGACAGTCCCTCCTCTCCTGCAAGTGCCCACGTGGTTGCCCCTGCGAAGTTGGGGGGAAGATGCTGTGTGAAGCAGAATTGTGGGTGACCCCTGTAGCAGAGGCAGCTGGCCTTGCAGTCAGTTTCCATCCTCAATATAAAAAAGTCATTACACGTGTCCTTAAAGCTTCGGTTGGAAATGCCTGGCCAAAGATGTGCCTGCAACCAGGTGAAGCCCAGATGAAAAAGTTTCCCTCTGGTGTAAGGGATGGGGATGTGCTACCTGGTCCTCATGCAGCTGTTTCTGTCTCATTCAGCTCAGCAGAAGGGTTGTGGTTGTGTTTTGTGTCTCCGGGGGACTCAGGGCCATTCCCCTGCCCTGGCAGCAGTGCTGGAGCAGAGTTCATCGCTCCTGGGAAAGCCCTGGCAGGGAGAAGCCAGGGTTGCTTGCAGGGGCTGCTTTCCTTCATTCTGCCTATGCTTTGAAGTACCTCAAGGTTTTAACTATAAAGCTCTAACCACTGAAAAACAAAATCTTGGACTGGGAACGCGCGTTGCCTTGGCGTGTTTCCTGGGACTGAGTGACTTATGATGCTGTGCTAGAATCTGGGGGAGAACTTCTTGTTTTAGAGGAGGTGGGTCACATTCGTTGAGAATCCAAACTCCCTCGTGGACTTTTTTTTCCCCCTTTTTTTTCATGACATCAGCCAGGACTTGATGTTACTATTTTAAAAACAAAAGGAGGGGACACCCCCCCGCTTCCCTCCTGCTCTCTGCCAAAAGGAGAACAAAGAACAGCTAAAGCGCACAAGTTCTGGCACTCTCTTTGGAAATAAAAACATTCATCCTCATGTCAGGTAGGGAACTGCCCGACCCCCCTGCCAAAGCAGGCAGGCTGGGCGGCAGAGCAGACCCGTGGCACGGAGGAGCCTGGGTGAAGGGAATGCCTGGTGTCACCCCATGCTCAGCAGCTCCCTGCCAAACTCCTGCACTGCTGTACCAGTGCCAGGGTGCTCCGGGACGCTCCTGGCCACGGGCAGTTCGCCAGGGGAGGACTACTCTGATCCTCCCGGGCTGGGAGGTGGGGGAGGATCTTTCTTCTTCCCCTCTCCCACCCCTGGTCCCTGCTTTTTGGGCAGCTCCTGCATCTCTCTGCGATGTGTCCCCACTCCCCAGCAGGGCTGGTGCACAGCACAGGGGTAACCTGGTGTGATTTCCACACTTTAGACACTAACATCTTTGTCTGGCTTCTTCCTCGCCATTTAAACATGTCAGCAGTTCCCAGCATGGATTCCTGTGCTGTGAGTTCACCCCTAACAAGCATCCAAACTGCAAGTCGGGGCTGCTGGCTCTTCCCTGCCTGTCTGCGAAGCATTACTGGAACAGGGGCCAGTTCTCCAAGCATGAGGAAGAGATTACTTTGGGCTTTCTGGAAGGCTCCCTCCCATGCCTTCAGAGCAGAGCAAATGAGGATAATTTATCTGCGGGCTTCCAGCTGAACCCAGAAGCTTGGAGCAGCCAGAACTACTCTGTCTGTTTGTCCCAGCTCCCACAAGAAGGCATTTTTCCATTGTTGCCGTTGTATATTGTTCACATGATTTGTTTGTGCCGTCACCTTCTGGGGCTGAGATAAGAAGTCATCCCCCTGGCTTTTACTGGTGGTGTGTTCCCCAGAACAATCCAGGGAAAAACTCTCTCAGGAAGGAGCGTTTGAAGGAAGCCTTCGTATGTCCGATGCAGCCTTCGTTTCAGTCATGTAAATAGCTTTGTGCAATCTATCTGGTGAGAAGCAGAACATGTCAGAAGGGAATTGTTCTCTAAACTGTAGTTATGGACAGGCCAAAGCGGGCAGATCAGTGCACGTGGGCTGCCAGTTTAATGGACACAGCAGCTGCCTTTCAGGGGGAACAAAAGCCAGGCACTGAGCCTCTCTGTGCCTGTGCGAGCGGCTCTTGTTCCCCGCAGAAGCTGGAATTCAGTTTTGTGACCGGATAGCAATCCTGGGTTCTCTTCTCCGCTCCATCTGCTGTGATCTAATACGGGGCTCAAGGATGGGTTAATGTCACCGCTGCTTCCGCAGAGGGATGAAGGGAGCGAAGACAAGGCGGTACGGATGGCTGGGCCCTCTGCAGCAGAAGCAGCCAACTGGAACAACACCGTAACACCATCCACTTTAGTGAAGTTACTCGTGATTTTTGAATGCTGAGGCCCAGCGGCTCTGGCTTGGCACAGTGCAATGGGAAAAGAGCAGATTCTCTGTTTGCTTCCATCCTGCGCTGGCTTCGGTGCCTCTTTCCGTGTCCAAAACAGCTGCGTGCTGCCTGAAGTGACTTTACAAACAGTAAAGGCTTAAAACATCGCATTCACCTTCATGATTTTTTTTTCCCTTTAGAGCAAATCATGGCGGAAGATCAAGAATATGGTGCACTGGTCCCCGTTTGTGATGTCTTTCAAGAAGAAGTACCCTTGGATCCAGCTAGCGGGACATGCAGGTACAGACCATGGGGAGGGGCAGAGTGATGGAAAGGCTCTTTATTATCTCAGGTTAATGGGCTTTGTTGGCATCAGTTGCTTCAGACTACTGCATAAGTGTCCCAGCTTGCAGCTCCCACATCTCTGGTCCAGGAGAGGGACTTACCTAAATGCCAGGGAGGGTGATGTGAAGGTGCAGTACTCTGGGCTTTCAGTCTCCCAGGGACAGCAGGTGTTGTTGCCACCTTTTTCTCAAGCAGCAGAAAGCTGGGTCCTTTGGGTGAGACCTAAGCCCACCTCACTATCAACAGCAAAGCAGATGATGCTGCCCAGCACAAAGGTTCCCCACACATGAGCCTAGAGACAAAGGTGTGAACCTACTGGAGAGCACACAGAGGCTGTGAAGCAAATGTGTTGGGTGCTGCAGGGCAGGTCTCTGCCCTGTTTGAGGTGTGACAGCACTGGTCATAAACCTCTGGCAACCCAAGCTTTTAAGTCACATCCTGTGGGGACTCTTTTGAGTTCTGGTGTAAGTGGAGATGCCTCCGAGGTGTTGGGATGCCCTTCTTATTTTGAGAAGGCCCAGCATCATCCCCCATGCAAAGCAAGTGCCACATTGTCCCTTGTCACCCTCAGGTAGTTTCAAGGCAGCGGCCAACGGCAGGATCCTGAAGAAGCACTGTGAATCCGAGCAGCGCTGCCTCGACCGCCTGATGAATGATGTCCTGAAGCCGTATGTTCCGGCCTACCACGGCGACGTTGTCAAGGATGGGGAGCGATACAACCAGATGGAAGATCTGCTGGCTGAATTTGACTGCCCCTGTGTTATGGACTGCAAAATGGGGGTCAGGTGAGTGGCTTTGGGGATGTTATGTGAGTTTTAAGATGGGATGCTCAAAGCAAGTGCATCTCCTGGGTAAAACTGCATGAAACATGCAGGTAAGAACACCAGGCTCATCTTCAGGAAGAGCTAAGCCCACAGCGTGAGGATAGAGCCATGGGAAGCCTGGGTATGGGAAGGCCACTCCAGGCTCCTTCCTTCTCTGCTTGTTGACTGTCCTGCATGCTGGGAAAGTGGTTTGGTGTGTTGGAAGGGACAGCACTGTTTGCATTTGGGTATATCAGAATGGCACAGTAGCTTTTAGGAACATGGAAGCCTTCCCCTCTCTGCCACATGAGGACACAGTCATGGGGCAGGGACCAAAAGGTGTGAGAGATCCTGTCCAGGGTTCCAGAGGGGGGAAATAAAGACGCTTGAATGGCACAACTTCAGTGAGTGAGAAACACTCCCTCTGCTCAGCCTCTGCTCCTATGCGCACTGGAGGGATAAAATGCGTGTGCTAAGTAGTTTAGTGCTTTTCATGCAAAGCTGTTGAAATGTTTCCTAACAGATGAGCAACATTACCCATGTTCTCCTTGAGAACCATCTACAGATACGCCAGGATCCCAGGCTGCAGCCACTTGGCCAGCTTCTGAGTGAGCGATGCCACGGCTGACAAGGGTGTCCCAGAGCAAACGTGAGCAGGGCTGGTGACCCCAGGTTGGTGGCTGCCAGTTTTGGAGCAGCTTCAGGCCACCACTCGGCCCTGGATCTGCTGCAGGCTGGTGACAGGGCGGGTTGAGACTCCCCTCACTGGCGAAGACGCAGCCCAGACGTGGTGGAGACACTTGCGCTGCTGGAAAAGCTGATGCTTTCTGTGGGAGGGAGGAATCTTTTTTTTCCCCTCCTGAACTCCCAGTGTGAAACTCGAACTGGCGTGTTGGGCTGTCGGCAGGGAAGAGGCGAGGAATACTTTCCACCAGAGGGGTGGAGAGAAGGGCAGGGGGCCCAGCGCAGCCACGTGGCCCTGGCTGGCACAAACCATGTTGCTGTGGGAAGGAGACAGGACCCACTCTGGACGCAGAGACAACAGCCGCCAGAGGAAGACCTGCTGGTCATGCTGCCCAGGTGTTCCTGCAGCTGTCTGTGGGAGGAAGAAAGCCTCCCACGAACAGATCACAGGCTGGGTGATCTGTGCACCTGTGGTTTTGGAGCTCAGGCAAGCAGAGCAGGCAAGGAGGCACATGTACCAGGCCTCATCATCCTTAAATAAGATGGTGCTGTGGGAAGAGCTTGTAAGGGAGTGTGAATTGAGTTAATGCTATGGAGTGGGGCATTCCCATGGCTGAGCAAATAATCTAAACCTCAAGGCTGTTAAACCTGTCATCTGAGCCAGGCAGATGCAGGTTTGATTTTTTCCTGCCAATCTGGCTTTGTGATGCAGCAGCCTACTCCAGTTGCTCCTAAACAAAACTTTCTCTTTCTTAAGCCCTGGTAATGATTCCAGCCTGAGGCGACAGGCCTCAGACCAAGCCACAGACATAAATGATCTGTCATTCTCCTCAGGAGGAAATCTGAGGAGCATGACCAGCACTTGTAGCACACTGCTGCTTTATTGTGCTGTTTTATTCCATGTGTCCCAAAATCATGGGTTTGGTGATCTCATCTGAAGACTTTAGTTTCTTTCGTCTGCAGTATTTTTCACAGGGACTGATGCCCTGGAGATGTCTGCTCAGTGATCAGTGCTTGCCCTAAGTAAAGGCACCATTTTCCCTTGCTAAGCCTATGGGGGACACAGAAACACTGTCCCACATACTCTGCCTAGAATCCTTCCCATGTGTTTTGTTTGGTTCTGGAGATGAACCAAGCATGAAGTGCTGCGATTTTGGCACAAGGGACATGGGCAGAGGGACAGTGGCATGGCTAGTGGGAAGTGTAGAACAGTTTGGATTTGCGGGTAAGGAGGTGACAGGGTCATTCCTGTGTCATTTTGCTGGAATATCTCACCCAGCTTGGTGAGTTGTTTGAGGAGGGCCTGGACACTTGCCAGGCTGAGCCAGGGCAGGTTTGGGAGCTGCCAGACAAATTCCATAGTGGTTTATTACTGCTGCAGGAAGTATTAGTTTGTGGATGACAGTTTTCTGCATGCCAAAGTGCAGAACTTCACCAGTGTGCTCCCCTGAAGGATGCATAAAACCAAGGTCTTCGTACAGTCCTCTACACCTTTCATTCTCCTTCCCCCATTCCTCCATCCCAGCTGCACCCCGTGGTCCAGGGGTGATGGTAAGCACCTGGCCAAGGCTGCATCCCTTCCTCTGCTCCATCTTGTAGACAAAGCTTTTGCTATGTAGTCCACTTCAAACAGACCTATACTGGGCAAAATCATCATCAGTGGAACAGCCCTGTGTGAAAACACCCCATTTAGCAGCCAGTGAGGCTCAGCCCTCATGGTGCACAGAGTAAGGGGATGGAAGACGCTGGAGAGGCACAGGAGTGGCTTTGGCCCACACTGGCCAACCGTCAGAGAGAGCTGCAGCTAATGCTGAGGTAACCTCCTTCTTGCCTTCAATTCAGCTGCGTCCCAGAGTTTGTGGGCCTGTTCCTGGGCACATCTTGAAAGCCATGTTTAGCTTGTGAGAGCCAAGTCACTGCTCAGGGTTCCTGAGCATTGGGGAACAGTCCCCCCAGGACAAAGGGTGGCAGCAGGAGGCTGCCAGCGGGGCAGCAGCAAGGCCATGAGCATCTGTGAGAAAAAACTTCCCTTGTTATTGCCAAACTGGTTGTGGTTCCTTGATGAACTGAAAAGATAGCAGGTGTTGATGATTGAGTGATAACTAAATCAGGATCAAGTCACCTGCAATGAGTCTTGCTCTGTTATTTCCTATGCTGCTCTACTCCTTAGAGATCAGCAACTTTGGATAAGCCTGATTTCTGGGATGAGGGCTGTCTGTGGGTATATGGCACCTCCTGTGGCCCTACGGCCCTGCTAATACACCCCTCTCGCTCCCTGCAGAACGTACTTGGAGGAGGAGCTGATAAAGGCCCGGAAGAAGCCTAGCCTGAGGAAGGACATGTACCAGAAGATGATTGAGGTGGATCCTGATGCCCCTACTGAGGAGGAGAACGTGCTGCGGGCAGTAACCAAGCCCCGCTACATGCAGTGGAGGGAGACCATCAGCTCGACAGCCACTCTGGGCTTCCGGATCGAGGGGATAAAGGTGAGTCTGCTCCAGTTGTGGAGAGCAGGGGCATCAGCTGCTGGGAGCGCTCAGTAACCAAACTCACAGAGGTACACATGCAGCACACTGGTGGTAAGACCGTGTCACATCTGGACATGCTCAGAGTCTGCAGCCAAACCACCACGCAGGCACCTCGCCTGGGGCAGTGCTGCTCTTGTGAGATTACAGTTGAGCTCGGGGCATCCATGCAAGAGGACAGTTTTAGCCATAATCTCATTAAATCAGCTGCTTGCTTGATTTCCCCTACTACAAAATGCAAAGTGCCGTCCTCCAACTTGAAGACCCAAATTAGTTGTTTGCTTTTAATACTGCTGTGCCACTCGGCTGAGCCATTAATCCAAATCCCAGCTTGAACATGTGCTGGTCTGCGGCTGGAGCTGTGAGCTTAGCCACAGTCAGTAAGGAGGGTGTATTTACATTCCTGGCCAGAAAAATCCAGCAACTGAGCCCTCCGAAATGGGGCAAACACACACAGCAGCACTTTCTGTCAGCACCTGCACGCACGTGTAACCTGCTGGCTGTGCTCGCTCAGAGCTGTGCTCGCATTTCTGGAGATTGCTGGTGTGGTGCTTTTGTGTCCCTATTAGATGAGCTAGCCCAGGAGATTTTCTCCTGGTGAGCAGGCTTTGCAGTTAAAGAGGTGTCTGGAATGGCACTTGAGCAGAGTTAGGTCTGTAACCGCAGAGCAGTTGTATGAGCGATACTACTTGCATGAACATTAGCAATGGCATATGCCTTCTGATAGCCAGCCAACATGAATTAAAGGTAATATCACACTTGAGCCAAGGGTTTCATTGCATGCCTGGGCATGGCATTGGCTTGGCAGCCAAGAGGAGCTCAGTCAAGTTGTGTTTGCAGTGATTCAGGCTTGGGGTGCTGCTGAGGGCCCAGGTGGTAGCTTAGGGCAGCCACTTGCTCTTAGTGGAAACGATGGCCCGATTTCTACATATACTGTGGTTCGAGGAGTTTCTTTCTCTTGATCACAGATAGTTTTTCTCCTCCCTAAGTTGTACAGGATTGTCCCAGAGTGCCCATCTGTGTCTCTGTGGCCTTTAACTCCTGCACCTCTCCTGGTCAGAGATAGCAGTGTCAAAATGATAGAATTAAAACAAATTAAGCCATTCCCTAGTAAAGCCCTGATACCAGATTTTGTAGACTTTCTTGGTGGTGTTTCACTTCACCAAACAGCAAACAAATGCAGGTGTTAGACCATGGGTTTAAAAGTTGATCAGCAGGAGTGGGTCACTCAGAGCTGCTACTTCTTATTACCCACATTCCAAACCAGTGGTGGACAGGGAGTTGTCTCTTCCTCTGTGCATATTGCACACAGGGAGGAGGGCACCCTCTCCATTTAGTTTGTTCAATGGCCAGCAGAGGACAGTTTATTTAGCTCTAACTCAACCATTCTCAGAAACCCCAGGAGCAGAGACCCCTCAAGAGTTTCCTGTCAAGCTACGTGAGGCACTTCTGTCCATCCCATGCCTCTGCCTGGGATGCTGCCAGTCGTGCTCCCCCACAACAGCTTTCTGCGGTGTCTGCATTGGGTCAGGGCACTTGCCTGCTCATGCAGCTCTTCTCTGATCTCCCCAGCTCTCCCAAAGACCCTTCTCTGCCATGGATGCCCATTAATAACGCTGTGAGCTGCTCTGTCTCAGGACAACCCTTTGCCTAGTTCCCACTGCTGATGTTTTGCTGGTGCTTATTTTAAAACTGCGGCTGTATAAAAAAGGAGTGAACCAGTCGGGACGAAAGCTCCCATGCACCGATTCTTCTCCTTGCTTTCTTTGTGTAATCAGAAATATCTGTCTATTAATAGTCCAACGTGGTATATCCTTGGCCTCCAGCGGTGCTTCTCAGTCTGTGATCTGGGGAAGTTTAGGAGGCTTTACAATGAGGGAGCTTTACATCACATATGAACCACTTGAAATGAAAAATGTATAAAAAACCCAAATCATATTCCCACAGAGGAAAAAAACTACTGTGGAGGGAAATAAAAGCCATAACAGAATGATGAGATTTCCACCTCTATTTTAGCTGACCATAAGTGAGTTGCTGCCCAATCTGAGCAATGGATTTTTTCCAAAGAGTTGAAGCAGCCCTTTAATTGAAAAATGTTGGTAAGTCCTGGCCTCCAGCAGTATTCCTGCTGCTGCTCCTGGGGCTGACTAATTTGATCAAGGCCCTAATTACTGTAATTCTCCTTAAATCCCTCAGCTTCTGGGTTATTTTCCCCTAAGCTAACGCATTAGCAGTTCACACTGTTTCACGGCTGGCTCTTTTTCCAACAGGGCTGTAGAGCTGGCTGTGCTGTATCCCTGTTGTTTGCCCTGTTTCTGGGATTGAGTTCCTGCGTTAAGGAAGGTGCCTTCGGTGTCCTGGCTGTCTCTCCATGTTAAATTTCCTGCTGAGGATGCTTCCCTGGGAAGAGCAGGAGCGAATCTGCCTTGCCTCTTGCTCACAGCTGGAGGCTGGTAAAGGAGAGTACCTTGAAGTGGAAGGGAAGGACAGGATTTGGCCCTGGGCACAAGGGCTGGAAGGGTCACAGGGAAAGGAGAGGAACAGTGGTAGCCTTTGGGACAGCATGGGCAGGTAAGGTGAACAGGCAGCTCAGGACTGGGAAGAAGGATGGAAACCCTTTCCTGGCTGAGCTCTCCCTTTCCCAGATGGCCTTGAGGATCCAGATTTTCCTCTTTAAAATGGAAATTTTCCTCTGCTAAAGGAGATAATGACACTCATCTAAGTTTCTGGAATAGCTTGAAACTGTTGGAAACAGTAGCTATTAATAAAATTTCCATGCTAAAAGTAATACAAGTGATCCCTGGTGACCCAGTTGAAGCTTGCTGGAGCTCATTGCAAGAAGTGACACTTCTGAGCTCCTGATCTGGTCTGAGCGTCACTCACCACTGCCTGCAGCAAGGCCACGGTGGGATGGTATTCCCCAGGGCTGGAATGTCTGCAAGGTCCCTAAACCAGCCCTGAAAGCCTTCACCTGACTTTCCCAAGACAGGCAGCTCGCAAGCCCCATCCGAGGTCAGACACGGTGCTGGAGGGAGATCTGGCTGACCCAGACCCTGCCCCGGTCACGCCAGAGCGAACTGGAATCGCTGATGGGGCGGAGGTTGCAATAGTCCTTATCAGCCCCCCTCACATTTCTCCTGCGTGGAAGCCAGCCCCCTCGGGGCTCGGACACCTGTAAATGTTACGGCAGTTGTCAGCCTCATGGCAGCAACTTCTGGCTGGGCAAGGAAACCGCGGGAGGCGGGTAATGATAGGAGCAGCACTGCGGATAGGCTGTTTGGCTTTCCTGAAGCTGAGACTGCCTTATCTGAAAGACCATCTGTGATTCTCATTTATTTTTAGGAGCACTTAGAAGTCCATCTCCTTTCTTGGATGCTTTGTGGAAAGTTGTGCTCTTAACATGTGAAATGAGTGCTGTGGCACTTCTCCAGATTGATATCGATCATCCCCCTGGGAGAGGGTGGGTTGGTTTCTGAGCTGCCACATCAGGGCTCACGTGAGGGATGTAAAGCGGCCTAGTGCCCTTCCCCTATACATCTCACACGTGCCACAGTTGGCCACACTGTGTCTGGGCCTGGATGGGGCTTGTGAGCTGCCCATCTTGGGAAAGTCGGGTGAAGGCCTCCTGCCCGTGCTGCTGCAGAGACACAGCCGAAAGTAGAGAGCCTGGCTCTGTTTGGTCCATGGGTAGGAGGGCTGCTACAGCAGGGAGTCTCCAGCCAAAGGTTGTCCCTGGGCCCTGCCAATACATGCTCTGCCAGCCGTTTGCCTTGCTTTTATACCCTGTGGCAGCACAGTGGTCAGGCTCAGTCCAGGGGGGTTTAAAGCTGGTTGCATTGGTTGCAATCTGTGCAAAGTTTTTCCTGGAGTTTTTCTTTTAATACGTTGCTTTTGTTATCACCTTTGTTAACGCTTGCACAGAACACAAGTTAGGAGCGCAAGTGTGCCGCATGATTCATCCCAAACTGCACATCAGGTGTTGGTTTGGTGCTGGGCTTGCCTCGCCCAGCTCTCCACAGCCTGAGTGCTCAACCTTCCTCCCCCAAGTTGGCCTGTCCACCATGCCCACAGCCAGCCCTCTGTCCAGGGGGATGCACATTGCCCCATCCCAGGGCACTTTGCTGCGTGGGTCTCAAATCTCCAGGGCTGGTGATTTCATTGTACCTTCTTCCTCCCCCAGCCTCTGCTCTGCTCCTTCATCCTTACTTCATCTTCCCCAGCCCACAGGATTTTGACCCCTATCCTTCACTCTTGTGTGCAGACGAGCTGTCTGGAGCAGTGGGATGGAGCTCTGCAATGGAGCTATGAGCATAAGCATGTGTGGTTTAAAATAGCCCGTGTATCCAGGAAAGCAGGATCTGCCTACCTGTCCTGCAGCCCCTCTGGACAATGAAATGTGCTGATGTAAAAATCAGAGCCCAGGAGGATCAGGGAAATGGGGAGAGACCTACAAAGCTGCCCAGAGGTTTAGACAGGAACCTCTGGATCAGGGTTGAGCATCATCCCTGCAGGGGACCAAGCCATGCCAACCCCATGGCAGGTCAAGGACGGATGTGCCTCTGGGGAATAGGTGGAGGAGAACACAAAGCTGCTCACTGTGTCTCAGTGCCAGGCTGCTGCCTTTGAGGGTTTGCAATCTGTAGACTATCAAAAGACTAGTGAGGCCAGACAGCCATGGGACTTGCTCCTTGCCTTCACCTCCTTGCTGGAGCCGTCCATTTTGTGCCTGCTCCTGAGATATTGTCTCTATCCACACTCGGTTTTTCCTGTTGTGATCATGCTTTGCCGTCCTACCCAAGCCAGTGAGGCAGCCCAAGGCTGGTGTCGGTACCTGTGCTTAGCCACAGCAGTGATTTGGGCACAGAAACACCAGAAACAGGTAATCTCTAGCCTGTGTTGGCAGTGAGCACCAGGTCCATGAGAGGGGAGCATGTCCACATTGCCAGTGATCTTGGCAAGTGTGTAATGATGGAGAGTTGCTGTTTGCATTAGAGGCCAATGCACTGGGGTTGTGGGAGAATTTGGGATGTTCAAGGCAAAGAGCTGCTGCCTCACCCCTGCTCCATAGACAGATCCTCCAGCTGCCAAAAAGGATGGTTGCATCCTACACAGGAATATGCGTGGCTGCTGAAACAATAGTCCTGCCCCAACTCCCTCCCTCCCCATCCCACTCACCACTCTCCTGTCTCTTCCAGAAAGAGGACGGCACTGTGAACCGGGACTTCAAGAAGACACGGACAAAGGAACAAGTCATGGAGGCCTTCAGGGAGTTCACCAGAGGGAACAGGAACGTTTTGGTGAGTGGGGCATGCTGGGAGAACTCCCTGGAGAGGGCTTCTCATGTGGAGGCTGGCCTCAGCTCCCTGCCCTGCAGGGCTGAAGCCTGAGCAACTTCTCTTAAAAAGCCTGAGAAATATTGAAGACAAAGACCATCCTGGTGCAGGGGTGAGGGGAGAGCTGGGAAGGGACATGTTGGCTGCAACAGCACTGCTTGAGCTGGGTCCAAGTCTGCTGATGATACTAAAGAGTTGGCTCCCAAAACCTGCTGTGGAGTCACAGCCATGTTCTGCCCCTCCTGCATGGGGCTGATGGCCACCTCTGAGCCCACTCCTTACCCCAGTGTGCAGTGGCAGGGGCTCCCAGCCTGGCGTAATGGCTGTAATGCCCTGTGCTCCGACTCGCAGAAGGGTGGCCCTGCGCCAGGCACCCTCCACGTGGGCAAGCCGCTGTCAGCATTTTCCAAGTTTCCCTATGTTGCCAGGAGAATAAGAGATGTAGCTGTAAACAATTTACACCAACTGTGTCAAATATCCTGTTTGACAAAGCGCTCCCATTTTAAGCTGTGCTGTATAAAGTCTCCAAAGGCAAGGCTTGAACTGGAGTGGCCCTTGGCACTACCTCCTTCAAACCAGCATGTTCACTTTGACAAGGGTTACCCTGGGATTATTCTTGGATATGAAAATGAAATTGCCTGGCTGCATTTTATCCCCAAAGAGCTTTGAGCACACGCACACCATCATGCTGTGGCTCTGGATGGGGCTCCTTGGCCAAAACATTTTAATGCAGCGATCCCCACATCTCTGCTTTCAGATGTATTATAGTGCCCAGATAACTGCTCTGTGTGTGCTCTTGTGCTTAGTCCTTCTAAATAACCCCAATCAAATTACCAGTGGGGCTCCCTGAGAACATTTAGTGCCTTCCAGCAATTTGCCAGGATGCTCAAACAGACTCGTGGGTCTTGACCTGCGTGTTGACTCATGTGAAAGCCCTTCTGCCTATGGGACCAGCTGTGCAGAAGTGCTGATACAGCGTTACAGAAGTGTCTCATGATGTTTGACTGACTGGGTGATACAATGACAGATGAGGTGAAGACTTGACTTATAAAGTGTGCAGGGGAGAGAAAAAACCAGCCTGGCTGTGCATGCACAGCAGTGACAGCTGCATTAGCTGTTCCCTGCTCGGGAGCACCATGGATGCAGTGGGGAGGGTCTGCAGAAAGCACTGTTGCAGCAAAAGCAAATACTTTCACTAAGTTTTGGAAGGCACAGGATACTGTAGAAGCCAAAAGGATAAGTGGATCACGAAAAGAACGGGATGCCCTCTGAGGGGACAGGTCTGTGGAAGGATGCTGAGTGCAGGGCGGCTGAGGAACACCCTTGGCCTCTCTCCATACAAACATAGTATCATGGAGATGATGCTGGGAAGAGGGGTGACTTCCCTGTCTGCCCCATGCAGTGGTTTTTATGTAGGTTTCCTCAGCACTGATGGCTTGGTTTGTTTTGTTTTTTGTAATTCCAGAACAGTTACCTTAACCGGTTGAAGGGTATCCGCGCTACCCTGGAGACATCCCCATTCTTCAAGTGCCATGAGGTAATACTCTTGTTTAGATAAATCTGCCTAGAAATGCAAACTGTTTAATCTCAGCTTGTCCAAGGAGAGAAGTCAAAGTCAGAGGCTGTAAATATCTATAATTTTGAATTTATTTGTATATCCATATTTTCATAGCCCTGTTTATCTCATACTTATGTGCAAATACAGATGATGACAGATACAATATTTATGTGTTTGACTTGGGCTCAAATTTACTGATCACCAATGTTCATACAGATTAGAAGCCATCTAGGAGGAACTCAGGCTGCTTATGGATTTACACAACAGGGAAAAATCCCTAGCGTAAAAGCACAGGGGTTTCCTGGAGAGAAATGGCTGTTTGAATGTGCCTAAGGTATCATTTGGCTGCCAGTTGCTCCATGTGATCAAACAGGGCTTCGACATAGCCATAAATTGCAGCTATCCCAAGACTGGCTTTCCTGAGCTGGTTGGGGCACCGCAGTAAGAACTCTTACATGGAAGGACCTTCCTACAGAAATGACTGTCCATGATACCAACATTTTCCACAGTGAAAATTCAGTTCTGATGGGAAAACAAAGATGAAATGCTACTTTTTTTGGCCATTTCAGGAACTGAAATGCTCTACAATTTAATGAAATAACTTTATTGATTTAGCATTGGTGAAGAGTATTTGCTGTTGCATCTACCTAAGAAAACATGAGAGCACGTGTCCTTGTCACACGAGGCAAAGCAGCCTCATAGGAGCCTTTGACTCACAGGGCTCAGGAGCCACAGCTCCCTCAGCCAGAGCTGTTTGAGCCACCACGGCTCTGGCCACACACAGAGGGTCCTGCAGGGAGCTGGAGGCAGATAGGGCAGTGTCTGTAAGGCTACTGGAAGGGAAATGTCAAAACTGAGGGTTTCAGGTCAGTTCAACACAGGAAACAAAATGCTCCCTGAATCCCAGTGCCAGGGTTTCATTTGAAAACACAGAAACAAAGCAGCCTTTCAAAGGAGGTTTTGAAAGGAGTTTCCACTCATTAAAAATTAAAAAGCAGCAGCTTTGACTTTCCATCCCGCTTCAAGATGAAGCACAGCAGAAGGCCTGCCATGCTCTGTGTGTCCCTTCACGGGGCCTTGCTGGGCAGGGCTCCTCTGAGAAGCTGCAGGAGAATTCGGCGGCCCAGGACAGGCAAGCAAAGAACGTCAGCAAAAGCCTCTTCCTTAAAATTAAAATGCTCTGTCCTGGCCAAGAAAGTGCTATGAGGGCTTAGAAGGAGGAGAGCTAAAGATAAGCATTTCTTGGAATTAATACATAACTCTGGACCTTGGATGTTTTCCCAATGCACTGCAGGAAAAAGCCTCCTCGAAAATGTAAATTCATAGCAGCTTTTGCAAACAGTGCATGCTTCCCGTTCAAACCCCTTGTCTAAAGGCAAACCTCAAGCTAAACCCTGCTGATAGCATGAATGTGGGAGTCCTGACTAATGTTCAGTGCTGCTGTTGTGGAGGGCTGACGGCAACTGGATTCTCCTCCATGTGCATATGGGACACCCGTGGCTCTCAGTGCACTGCATTACCTCTGCTATTGCCCTTTCACTCCTGTCACCAAGGTCCCTATTTGTGATACAAGGGCAAGTGAGTTTGTGCTCCACCACTTCATGCACATCAGAGAGAATTTGGGAAGCAGTCTCCATTTGGGACAGCTGTGAAGCACATTCACTGGTGCTTTTCTGTAGAAACCCCTGCTAAAATCTTCTGACTGGAGGAGCGAGTCAGCGTAAGAGCATGATGGTGACTGGCCTGACACCGATCCGTGTTCCCTAAGCATTGGGAAGCCACAGCAGAGCTGGTGCTGGGTGTCAGCCTGGCTGGGACTGTGAGCCGGGATGGGTCAGAGTCCTGAGCTGGAGGTACCCACTGGCTGATCATCTCTCTGCTCCATGGTTCATGACCACTGGGGTCGTGGGGTCTTGTCCCACTGCAGTAGGTCTTGAGATTTCTGCTGTCAGAGTCCGAATGCCCCTGTGGGCTTCCCCCAGTTGCCCAGGCCAACACTTGCTGCAGGATTTCCCAAAGGCTGATCAGGATGTGAAAGAGTCCTTCAAAGCAGATGAAGCCAAGTGCACTCAGGGAAAACGAAATTCATGTGCATGCAGCTCTGTACCTTGCACCCCCAGAGTGCTGTGAAAGCCAGGAGGATATTCTAGGGGGAATCTTGAGTGTAATTGGATGCTGTTTCAGGCAGGAGACAATATGCTGCAAGGAACTTATACTTGGAGCATCCCCATCGCTGCAGTGGTGTCTGCAGGGCTGGGGAGTGTGAACAGCACAAGGTGATCACAAAGAACCGGCTTTGGAAAAAATTCCCATGTGAAGGCTGAGACAATTCATCTCATTTCTTCCTAGGGGACCTTGGTTCCGTTTCCAAAATTACATCTTTGTCTTTCATGCCCATGTTTTTCTGATCTTCCCCTTCTGCTAAGACCTGGCATTTGTATGAGTAAATCAGCTTGTCCGAATGCCTGATTTGCATGTGCAAACACAACCAGCAGCAGCCAGAGCTTGCTTTTGCTCGTGCGAAACTGCAGCAGATCTCTTGTGAGTGCAGCCTGAGATAAGGTGTCTGAAAGCCCCAAAGCTGGCTGAGAATGAGCAACAGAAGCACCACTAATTCCTCTCACCTCTCCGCAGGTAATTGGGAGCTCCCTCCTCTTCATTCACGACAAGCAGGAACAGGCCAAAGTCTGGATGATTGACTTCGGGAAAACCACCCCACTGCCGGAGGGACAAGTTCTCCAGCACAATGTGCCCTGGGTGGAAGGGAACAGAGAGGATGGCTACCTCTGGGGACTGGACAACCTCATTCAGATCCTGACAGAGTTGTCCCAGAGCGAAGACTTGCATTAAAGCCGTGCGTCCGACTCTGCCACTACCCCCAACCTGCCCCCGACTGACTCTTCTGAACTGCACTACAAGACACTTTCCAGTCCTTGCCCTTCCCATTTGAAAGCTATACTCTCCCTATTTAATGTGTTTTTGTTGTGGTTTCTTAGGTTGTCTTGGTTGGGTTTTTTTTTCCCCCTCTCCTTGTAAATAGAGAGCTAACCTGCCAGAACAAAAGCTGAACTTGAAACCTTGCCTTTGCAGAGTCAGTGGGAGCAGGCGGCTGTGCCGGCCGGGAGCAGCCCGGAGGGGTTGCTTAGGCAAGCACAGGCTTTGCCTGTCACGCTTTGTCTCTTGCACAGCCTGATTTTAAGAGGGCTGGTGGAGGAAGGAGCCGCTCTCTCCCTGCACGGGGATTGGTAGCTCCATCCTGAAAACACTCAGTGGCCATGCCCAGGACCCTCTGGCAGCACGGGTGTGTGAGCAAAGTGGGGAGATGGTGAAGGACGTTGGGGTGGGAGCTTGTCAGTTGTCTTTGCCAGTACCTTTCAGCCTAGAGAACTGGCTGTGCCAAGTCCTTAAGAGCTGCTAGAAGGGCAGATTTGGCAGGGGGTTGTGTTGTAGACATCATGTAGAAGTTGCTTAGTTATTTTTGAATGGCACTGAAGGGTGAGTGTTTCTCTCCTGCTGCAGAGCCTTGTAGTATTTGCCATGGCCAGGTGCTTCCCACCCACATCCCCCACACAGGGTGTGGGTAACACTTTGAAATCTTCCCTAGAGCTCCAGCTCCCCTGCTAGGAGCTGCTTCTAGCCTACATTAGCTGGGGTCTGCAATCCTCCTTAGCTGGGAAAAATCACTTATAAGGGACTCCTATGAGACCAAAAGTAGCCATCAGTCTTTTTTGCCATCAGCCAAGCACATGTGTAGGGGTACTGCCACCAAGGCCCACACCTGGCCCAGGGCAACTCTCGCACTTGGAGCATCTCCATAACTTTTATCTGCAGCAGAGAAAGGGTTACAGCAGCAAAGCATCTCCTGGCTTAGTCACCAGAAGCTTGGCAAAGCAGAGTTGGGGTCAGGCATGCCCATGCCTTCCCCTTTTTTCCTCAGAGCTGGCTGACTGCCACTGCACTGGCTTCCCAGCCTGCTCGGGCTCTGTGGATGGCCTCTGCACTCCTGCTCCTGCAAAAACACCCAGTTCCCCCTTTAGGGCGGAGGCTATTTTTTAACTTCCTGGAACATTTGAACTAACCGGCGGCAGGGCTGGCTAACTAAAGGTCATCCAGCGAGAGGACGGCGGGGAGGGGAGTCTGCGGGGCAAGGCAGCCGTCCCTCAAGTTGAGGACAGAAGGAGTTTGCAGTGCAGGAGGTGGTGCAGGAGCTTGACAACCACAAATCCCTCACCTGCTCCATCCCCAAACCCAGTGTCTCATTTTGCTCCCCAGGAGCAGAACTCCAGAGCCCCTCTGCCATAGGTCGGTGGGTCCAGCACCCTCGGTGGGGGAGATCTCCCGGCAGCAATAAGGAGGAGGAGGAGTTGGCCACTGAGCTGTCTGCAGCCATGCCCCAGCCTCTTTCCGAAGGACTGAAGCTTCCTAGGGTTTTTGTCAGTCCATATCTCACCAGACAGGTGTCTTCTGCTCATCGGATGTCGTTGTAAATGGTTGCACTGTTTTAGCTCCTTGCCAGGCTTTCTAGAATAGCCCATGTAGAAGTGCCTTATAGACTTGCCTCTGTTACATTAGTGTCATGGAAAAGGTTGGGGTTTTTTTAAGTTATATTTATTTTCATCCCATTTTAATTGCACAAAACACTAAAATTTAATGCATGGAATCCCTCTTTTTTTTTTTTTTTTTTTTTTTTTTTTTTTTTTTTTTTTTTTTTTTTTAAAAACCCCTTTTTTCCTTTTNNTTTTTTTTTTTTAACTGTTTTTAGTTTTTAAACCATCCCTTTTCCAGCTTTGGAGAAAGGGTGTGAACAGATATGCGTAGCTATGTACCACTTACCGCTGTACTTTAGCTTCGAGCTGCTCTTATATATGTACATTATTTTTTAAACCTGTTTATAAACCAGAGTTCTTGCTTTGTGGCTTCGGAAGAAGCAGATTGTTCCTCTCAGATGTCTTACGCCTTCCTGGAGGCTGGAATGGTTGATATGAGGGATTCTCCCTGCTCCCACCACACCTCTCAGTCATTGGGTAATACAGAAAAAAATCCAAGCCAGTCTGGAACACCGACGCACAGTGCCTGTAAAAAAGTGCTGTAACATTGCAAATAAAGGCATATGGGAAGCATTCCCCTGGTGTGCGGTCTGTGTCTGCCCCGCACAGCTTGCGGCAGTCTGGGAACAACCCTTCATGTCCGTGATGATGGGGAGGGGAATCAGCCTCCAGCAGTGCTGCATAAGAGCAAGAGTAGGGAAGGAACCCTGCACTAGGGACAGATCGTCGTTAACAGGAACTGACTTTGCAGGGGGCAGGGCAGGGGGGGAGCAGAGTCGGGGCTGTGCGGGGGCCCCAGGCTCGGTGGGAGGCACCCTCGGGAGGGGTCCGAATTTCTCCATCCCCCTTCTGCAGGGAAGCCCACTGAAGCCAGCTCCACAGCAGGAATTTTTTTTAATGTTTTCTTGCAAACACTGTGTTGTGGCTCCCCCTGAGTGGTTCCCAAGTGCCACCCTGTGAATTCTGCATTGGAGAATACTGAAGCACCCAGGAGCATCAGAGCTGCCTGGCACAGCCAAGCACTTCCCCTGCTCCTCTCCCTCTTGGCCGCAGTGGGCAGGGCTAGAAGGGAGCACTTCGGATCAAAGGCCACAGAGAAAAGAAACAGATTGTTTCTTCACTGAAGGAGGAATCAGGTTGTAGAGCCTGGAGGCAGCTCCCTTCCCTCCTGGTTGTTTGTGCAAACACAGGACAGGAGGAGGCTGGCCGCGGCAGGTGGGTGGGCTGCCCCACAGGAAACCCAGATTTAATACCCAGACCCCCAGGAGCAGCCTGGCTTGGGGAGCAGTCCTGGCTCACCGTGGCGCCTCTAAAACACACCACAGGAGAAACCCAGCATAGAATTTGCTTGAAGACTAGAAACCTTTCGGTAGGAGGTAGAGCTGGCAGTATAAAATGATACAAGACTGCTCTCCGTGCACTAGCGGTCTCTCGTGGGCTGTGAGAAAGCCAACACGTTTCCTGTCTGGCTGCCGTGTACACTCCTGCAGCACCTTTTCCGACAGTGTTTTACTTATTGCTCCAGTTTTTGTGGGCCACTGAGAGTCTCCCTGGTATGTGACTCCTCTTCCTACCTTCGGAATAAAGCAAAAGCCTCCAAAACTTATCCAGCTCCACCATGAAATGCAAAAACAGAAGGGAAAGAAAAAGAACCTCAACCCTGCTCTGCAAAAACCTCTCTTGAGAGTTAAGGAAACACCACAACATCATGGTGGAAAGGAAAAGGGAATAAATCAGAAAAAAAAACCCCCTCGTGACAAGAGTGCTGGCATGTGCTGACCCTGAGGTTTATGCACAAGTCTGGGAAGGGGCAGGCCCCCATCCTTGCACTCCACAGCAAGAGCTTGGCTTGCCCCTCCACCTGGCTTTACTGCATCCCCTAAAACAAAGCCTAGGGCTCCCTGACTCTTCGGGGATTAATAAACTAAATGATTCATAAACTCAGTATAGAGAAGAGAGGACAGCACTTAGAATAATGGAACAAAGTGACCTAGACGTTGCTGAGGCTTCTACACTTATGGAACAGAGTCTCGCAGCACCTCCAGCAGTGCTGGGAGGTGTAAGGCAGGCTACTCAGACTATAGATGGGGAGGGGGCAGCTCCTTTCCTTGATCATTATTTTATTACATACTCCTTGCCAGAACGAGCCCTCCCATAAATCCGGGGGTGCTGGGGGCCAGCTGGGAGTGGCAATCTCTGAAAATGCAATATTTTATTGTGATGGTTGAGAGGGATCTGAGGCTCGTGTGCTCCAGGTTGCTCACAGCACAACCTGGTGGGGTTTTGGGGGTCTGTGGGAAGCCCCTCTGGAGGGGTTTTACCCCTGCCATGGGTCTCCCCAGCCAGAGCCCCTGCCCTGAGAAAGGGCATCGCATTGCCTGAGCAGTGAGACCTCCAAAGCAGGGTCCTAAACTATTTAAGGCCACCTAAGTACTGCTGGCCATAAATGAAGGTGTGATGAGGCTGGGGGAATCCCAGCTGTACCAGGGACAGTTTTCTTATGCAGAGGTGTGATGAAGTGATGACATTTTGGGGCTGGTGCTGCCAGCAGTGGGCTTTATCCCCTGGAGAACCCTCACTGCTGCCCCAGGGTAAGGTGGTTCTGGCAGCTCGGAAGTTGGCAGCAGACCCTTTGGATTTCACTCAGGGCCCCCATGTCACCCTGCCCAGTGCAGCTGGGGGAAGTGGGAGTGAGGGGGTTGCCAGGGTGGGAAAGCTGCTGCCTTGGTGGTGCTGCAGGGGATGCGTGGCCGGGAGAACACGGGGGCACCATGGCAGGGATGGCTTGGCAGGGATGTGACAGGATGGCCAAATAGCATCTGAGTGTGGAGGAGCGGTCTCTGTCAGCCTGGGGATGCCTTTCCCCTCGGCCACTCTGTCATGGGGATGTGTGTGACAGCTCCAGGGACCTGCTGGCTTGGAGATGCCTGGGAGTGAGTGCTGCCGGGGCACCCTCCAGGGTCCGCTCGGGAAGGCTCGCGCTGGGTTCCAGCCCCCTCACAGGGCTGTCCTTGGGCTGCTCCTTTCCGCCGTACCTTAAGAAACGAGCCCCGCTCCGTTGCCGACCACCCCCTGCCCGGGGCCGGGCCGGGATTCCCGGCGCTTCCCCCGAGGGCCGGGAGGTGGCGATGCGGCCCCGGCGGCCGGAGCCGGGCGGGCTCTGCGGGAGCGGGAGCGCTTCCCCGCGGGAGCGGTGTGCGCATCCCAGGGCTGTCCGGGATGCTTTCTCCGGCCCTGCCCGCCCCCCGGGCGTCGCTGCTTTGGGACTTGCGCCTCAGCCCCCTGAAGTTTTGGGACTTGTCGCCTGGCGATGCTCGCACTGGGAGCTGGGGGGGTCGTTAAAATGAATAAACCCCCTCCCCAACAGCGGCTCCGTCCCGGACCCCGCCGGAGCACGGCGGAGCCTGAAGGGTTTCGTGCTGCCCACGTGCCCTTCCTGGGTGTAGACTCCTGCATCTGGTGGGGAGAAGCTGGGGAAACACGTCCCCCTTCCCTGCGCCAGTCCGGGGCTGGAGGCCCCCGCCTCTCCCAACCCTCTGTCCTCCTGAGGCACAGCTTTCCCACTCGCAGTTCCCTGGCCTTAACAATTACAAATTTGCTCTTTGTTATTGTGAAGCGTGAAAAACTTTGCCCTGGAAATGGGGGAAGCAGCCAGAGCCCCCCTGTAGTGTCAGCTGGTTTAGGGGGTTTTTCCCCAAATGTTTTCAGTTCCCTCAATGTGGTCACACTCGGCTCATGCCGCAGCATGAGGTGCCCACCTACCCTGGGGCTCCAGGGATGACCATTCCCAGAACCACACTTCATCCACCCTCAGGGTGGGGCTGGGAACATGACTGTGCCATCTCCTGTACCTCTAGTGCCTGACAAGGGATGTCTCCATCAAGGTACTGGAGCATGGCAAGGAAGGCTTTATGTGGGGATTTACTGCTCTGGGGGGTGTCCCAGGGGCTGCTGTTGCTTTTATACCGGCAGATGTTCTCTTCCCACCCCTACCTCTCTCTTCATCCTTAGGGGACCTGTCTTGGTTCCTCCTGCTGCAGCACTCCAGGATAAAACTGTGCTTCCACCCCAGAGCAGCCAGGGAGCACAGGAGAGCTGCTGCTGGTGACACTCTAAAGAAAAGAAAGCCCATGGAGGAAGTTCCCAAGTAAATCCCACCTGGGACAGCTCTGGGGGAAACTGTGGAAAATTTTGGGGCCCAACAGCTCATCCCACTGCTGGCGCCTCTCTGCTTCCTGCTTGGAGATAATGCTTTCTATTTGCTGGGACCTTGTGCCTCCTGCCCATTCATCCAGTGCAACACCTGGGGCCAGCACTCCCCGTTGCCTATTGCCAGGGTGTTCAAACACACTCTCCCTAATGTAAAAATCTTACACTTGAAACCGCCTGGACAAAAGAGCGCAAAGGAAAAACAGAGGCACAAAATTATTTACTCAAACAGCTGACCAGAGCCAGGAAACAAAAGGAAGGTACTTCAGTGCCTAGTGACTGACCTTTCTGTCAGGAGGGGCTTTTGCTCTGTGATGGTTTATATGTGCTTTCCATGACATAAACCTGGGGACTCCTCCTGCAGGGAGACATGCACAGAGCTACGGAAGTGGGGTTTGGCTTGGATAAGGGAATGCGAGAAGAAAAAGCAACAGGAGTCTGCAATAGCAAAATAGAGATCCTACAGATGTGTTTCCTCCTTTTTAAGGGATCTGTGGCTAAAATACGTTTCCCACTGGCAGTGCAGTATCTTTTACTAGTGCTAAATTCATGCTTCATTTCTTTTTATGCCTCCAGAACAGTGAGGGGAGATGGCAGGACCCATGGGTGGGTTCTGCTGGGTGCCATGTGCTTCCTCCCACAACTCATCCCCAAGCAGGCGCTTCAAAGAAGTCTTGATGCGATTGCCACATTTTGCACATGCCCAGCTCCTTTTCCCATGGGACATGGCTTTTCAAGAAGGTTTACAGTCCCTGTGGTTTGCAGGGAGATCATTAATGGTCAGGAAAGACGCCTCTTGAGTGCTTGCATGCCAGCATGGTCCAGCCCACGGGTGCTGCTGCCCAGAGAGCATCTGCAGGGCAATTTGGTGCTATTCTGTCCTTCATACCCAGGAGTAAAGTGGATCTAGAGCTCCACTAGCCAGAGGTGGGACAGGCAATAACAGTGGCCACTTTGCTCATCATCTTGTGAAAACGAGCCCTGCCCAGCAAGGATTGCAACTGCAGCTCCTCGGCCACCAAAACAGCCTTGTCCTCAGGAGGAGGCCAGTAGGGAATTGGAGGGTGTCAGGCAGAGGGCCCAGAAGGGAAGGTTGTGGTGTTCTGAACCTGCCAGGGCACTCACACCATGTCTCTGCGGGGACAGTGGTCCCTGACGACTCCTAATCCCTGTGCTGCCCAGTCTGGCTGCTCAACAGCAGGCAGGCCTCTGAATAAACAGAATTTAAGCCTGAAATTTGGCATCCATCTGGCTGGCCTGGAACCAAGACCCATCCCTTAAAAACCCACAGTCTTCTTTCACACTGCTGGCAGTGCAATGCCCATTTGCCCTCACTACCCCTATTTGGGGTGGATAACCTGCCCTGGTGGGTTTGGGAGTGGGGAGAGCAGAGCCGAGGGGTCAGGCTGGGCAAGGCAGGGGGCACATGGTGGCCAGGGCCAGCAGAAACATCCATTTTCTAAAATTAGACCTCCAAGGAATTCGTTTCCTAGAACAGACCTTCTCCATTTGGAGAAGAAACAGAAGAAGCCTTGGAGTCAGCCTTAGCCTTTAATTCCACTTTCTGCTGAGCTATACTGGCTCAGTGGGGCATCAGCACCCTCCAGCTTCCCACCTGTGCCCCTGGATGGCTCCAGGCTCCGGGTGGAACAGCTGCACACAGCTGTGAGCAGGAGCAGCATCACATCTGGCACAACCATGAGCAAGGCACTGCTGAGCTGAGCCCCACTGGGCTCGAATTTCCAGCTGCTCAGGTCCTGGTGGGAGCTGCACCTCTGACATTAAGTGTCTTTTGCGGGCTCAGAGCAGTGCAGACACCTTGGAGGGGCAGCCAGCAAAACAAGGTTGGCTGCATCCCTCCAGGGATACATAAACACCTGGTAGCTTAGAGTATTAATATTTGGAATAATGTCTGGGGGTGAAAGGAAGCCAGACTTCATGTTTGCACACACATGAGGGAGAGCTCAGAAGTGGCTGCAGGTGGGCAGCAGGCACCAAACCTCCCCTCCAACAGCAGTTGTTCCATGTCAGCCAGTGATTGCCAGAGCTCCTGGGTCAAGGGCTGGTGGAGGAATCCCTGCTGGCACAGGTGCTGCCTGTGGGCTCCTGCTGCAGGGCGTAGCATTTCAGCTTTCCCTGGAGGGTTCAGCCGGGGGGTGGTTTTGCCCACCTCGTTCTGCCCACCCTGGCAGGCAGGACTGAGCAAGTGTGTCAGCCAAAGCCTCAGTCCAAAGTTACTGGGAGACAAGGTGTTTGATGCCATCTTTTAGTGCATGGATACTCTGGCCGACACACCTTCACCTGCTCTGGGGGCACACTTAATGTGCCCTAGACACAGGCATATACTCCTGCCAGTCTTGCAGCGCACATCCTTTTGCAGAAGGTGCAATCTTCCTGTGGAAACAAGCTCTGCCCTCCTGCACAAGATACTTTAGTCTCACTGGTGTAACAGCAGCTGACAGCCCGGACTCTCCTAGATGGCCTGATGTGAAGCACACCTGGGTACTGGTGTTAGCCCTGGATCATGCAGAAACTCTCAGCTGCTCCCCATTAGCGTGGGAGTGTTGTTGATGCTGTGGCTGCAGCCCTGTGTGGCTCTCAGCAAGAGCTGCTGCAGGGTTGGATGTATCCCAGCAGTGTGGCAGCCCTGAGAAGGCGAGTTTGGTTTGAGGAGGCTGTAAGTGCAAAGGGAGGGTAATTGTCCTGGTTGTGTGGTGGTTCCTGGAAAGGGAGTTTCCTTGGACTCACCATTGCTGTGCTGCGCCAAGTGGGTGCACAGAGGAGTGACAGCAAGGGCTGTGCTGTGCTTTGAGGGCACCTGGGCAGGCTCTGCTCTTGGGCTGGGGTGTGAGCCAGTGCCTCTGAAGTCAGGGTGAGATGTGTGTGGTGGCTGTGAAGTCAGGGTGAGATGTGTGTGGTGGCTGTGTGCCTGGGGCCATGGGGTGGAGGAGGTGGGTGCCCAGGAATGCATTGTGGGGCTTGGGGCAGCCATGGCCTTCGGCTGTACCCCCTCTGGCTGCGGGGACAGGAGCAGCTCTCATCTGGCTTCTGCCTACCCACAGGATGCTGGAGAAGGGCAGAGCAGGGCTGTGTTGGGCATTTCCAATTCTTCAGGAGCTCAGGGTTTGCTGGTTACTGTCTCTGGTGAGGGCCAGCATACTGTGGGGTAAGCACCCCAGGAACCCACCAGTCACCCCATTCTTGGGGTTTCTGGTGCTGTCTGTTTTCATTTGGGTGTCTGCTGCAGCAAAGCTGGTCCTGCTGCCTGAGGAGCCAGCAGAAGCTGCAGGCTGTGCTCATGACCTCTTGCCTCTCTGCCTCTTCTAACCCCCTGAAAACCTCCTGGATTTCTGCCTCCTGTTGCCAGAGCACTCCCTGGAACAGGGGTATTAACAGCTTGCAGGGCTGAGAAACTGCTGGAGATGCCTGTTCCTTGGGGCGAGGGAGAGACCTGTTCTCATGGTGGTGCTTGGATAAGGATAAGGCATGGAGGTTTTCCACATGGCTTATCTTCACTAAGCTCCAGTTTTCGGCTTTCCATTTGTGTGCTTATTATCTTCCCCCCTTTCCTTCTGAAATGGTTCCATTAGCAGGGTGTTAAAGAAGTCTCTTTGAGATAATTATTCTAGATCTCTCTAGTGGATTTGCCACGTGATAGCACGTCTGCATGGGTGTATTAATAGTAACATGATACTATATATCAGTTTTCATCCCGAAATGCTTCACATGCTGAGGAGTGAAGCTTAAATAGAAAGATGTGGAAAGTGAAAGAAAGCTGCTGTCTCACCTACCAGAACCCTTCAAAGCCATGGGGTGCAAGAAGAGCCTTCTTGCTGGTCTTACACCAAATCTGAGTTTGGCCACGGAGTCCTGTGGCAGCCCTCCAGGCTGGACCTGCCGCCCGGTTCGACCTGTCTCATGCTCTGCACTGCTCTATTCCCAGTGCTGGTTCTTGGTGGGCTCCACGCTTCCGATGCTTTTGCTGCAGCCGGTTGCCTTGCTGAGCTGCAAACAGCAGTCTGCATCCTTCCCCCTTCCCTCTTCTCCTCGTTAAGGACAAGTGCTGTGGGACTGGCCGTCCCCTCAGCCCAGCAGTGGGGTGCCGTGGGGTGTCCCTTGCTGAGGCCGGGTCAGGTCACTGAAGGTCTGTGCTGGGCACTGCTTGCAAGGGCGGGTGAAGTGGGATCTGTGCTGTCACATTCCCGATGGCTACTTCCCCCCGGCCTCACAGGGTGGGTGCCCCCTCCAGGGCCCCTTCTCTGGGGCCACACTTGGCCTTGGCCTCCTGCTGCTCCTCCTGCACGAGCCTGTGCAAATGGGGAGCACCGGCAATTTGGAGACAGGGATAACCACACTTTAATCTCTCAAGCAGCATCTCCCAACATCTGCCCTTGTGTTTGGGGCTGTGCAGGGTGACTGTCACGGGCACAGTTGCATTTTCTCCCAGATACCTTTCACCTTCTCCACTGGCACCCTCCCCTCTGCACTGCCTGGCTCCCTCTTCATCCGGGCCCTGCCTCTTGGAAAGGCTGGGAACCTGGGAAGGGAGGCCAGCTCTTCACCTGCTCTGGGTGGGCAGCAGATGCCACCAAGTCCTGTGCCATAGCATTGCCTTCCCTGTTAAGAGCAGGGAATGGAGAGAGCCAAGGCACTGCAGAGGGGAGGAGGCCACCCTGGGCAGTGAGAGCTGAGGGTCAGCTGTGGGCCATGGGGTGTGTGAGGGACTGTGCAGCACCATATGGCACAGAGAAACGTGCTCAGGGCTTACGCCCTGCAGCCCGAGATCACCTCTGGCAGTGCTGCAGTCCTCTAAGGATTTGAGGTTTTGATGGAACAAGAGGCTGCCCAATCCCATCCAGGCTGCATTATCCAAGGTGGATGAAACCCATCCTCCATGAATGCTGTCTGGGCTAGAGATGGGGTGATGGCTGCAGGCCTTGCTCTCCTTGTGGACTGGGAGGTCTCTTGCAGGGCAGACAGCTGGGACAAGCTGCTTGTGTAACCCTGTGTTTGCAGGAGTCTCCTACAGAGGTAGGGCATCCAAGCAGGACTAGGGGAAACTTTGCAGCCTGGAAACCACCTGTGTGCCAATGTTTGAGGAGAAAACTACTAGGCTGTAGACATTCAGATGAATGAACAACTGCTTAGAGACTTTTAGACAGCTGCTTGTCTCAGCAACAAGCATGGCCTGATGAGTCCAGCTGGGATGCGTTTCCCCACCCACAGTGGCTTTGGGGAGGGAGCAAAGAGCAGTGGCACTTTGGGGCACTGCACATCACAGGAGGAGCAGGGAGCGTGAAATATGGATTATTGAAATGTGCAGGTGTGTTTTGACAAGCTGTTGGCCCTCGCAGCACAGCTGCCTTTCCTAGGAAAGCTCCCCTGCGACGGCTCTGCTGCCTGCCGAGGTCTGCTCTGCTCAGGTGTGTGTGGCCAAGCCGCCAGCAGCACAGGGGCTGTTCTTCATGGAGAGCAGGGATAATGTGCCTGGAGTCATAATAAAGTGTTATAACTGCAAAGAAAACACAGTCAAGAGGGATTGCTGGTAGGTGTGTGCAGAGGGGAACATAGGGTGGCTTTTCCCCCTCCCTTGTCTTCACTCCAGAGGTGCAGGTGAGGCTCCTCACTCGCCGTCTGCTCCCCTGGAAGACTCTGTGTCCTAAATTGCTTAAGAAAGTCATTCCCTGGTCCCTACCTCCTCTCCTTAAGTGTGGGCTGATGTCTGCTGGATGCTCTCCACCAACCTGCTGGTGGGAGGAGGAGGAGGACCAGGACCCATTGTGAGTCAGGGTTTGATGGGGTTTCTCCGGGCTACATAAAAAGACTCTGCATTTCATTTCAGCTGTCCAGCAATAGAATATATTTAACTTTAAAAAAAAAATATCCACAGTATCAAAACACAAGAAGTCACAATCGAGTACTCGGTGATATAAATAGGCATACAAATGGTCCTTGGTAACCCCTTAGTTTGGGCTCCAGTGTGAAAAGGAAAGGTGGACTCACCAGCAGGATGCAAATGGCACACGTGGGCAGGCCCCTGCTCCCTCCTTTCTAGGGTGGAAAAATCTGGCCCATACATGGCCAAAACCAAGGAGAACATGGACTCGAGCCAGCAATGGACAACTTATCCACCTCCCAGCCTCTGGAGCAGCATCTGTGTCTGCGTGTGGTGGGTGGAAGCAGGGATGTGGGTCTGGGTGAGATTGCCTGTTGGGTATTTGGGAGAGAGCTGCCATCACCGCCACGCAGTGCTGGTAGAGGTGAGCCCCTGTTTTGATCCCAACCCAGAATTCCATTCCCTTTCACCTTCCTGCTGAAAGCATCCTTAGAGCTGGAAGATGGATTGAGCTACTCTCGCCTTGTAACTCCTGGAGCTTAAGTGAAGCCTTCCACTTCCCACTGCACCATTCCAGTAGTGGGGATGGGGTGTTGCTGCTTTCCTCTGGTCAGTGGGTGGGTGCAAGAGAAGGAGGCCTTGAATTTTAGCCTGGCTTAGTTGTTTATATGGATGACAAGAGGAGGAAGAATGGCTTGTGGGTGGCATGGGCTCTCGTGGGATTCACTGTAACTAAGCCTGTTTCAGCTGGTGCCACTGTGACCTGGGGTTTGGCAGCATGCTGCTCCCAAAGGGGGATGGAAATGCTGAGTGCCAGTTTGGGAAATAAATTGCGGCACTGCCTCGAAGTGCACTGTGTGTGCGAGTGTGAAGCAAAGTGTGCTAGAAAGTACAGGGCTGCGTTGCCACACTGTGGTTATCAAGCATGTGGGAGAAGCCATTGCTTTGAACTGGGAGGAATATCAGATCTAGCAAAGCTTATAGGTCTCCTTGTATCTGGGCTTTAAATGTCAATTAGTGGTGTCTTGCAGTGGACGCAGTTCGGGTTGGATAGCAATAAAATACACCCTGGCTGGAGCATATGCACGTATGTGAACTGCAGGATCATCCCAAAACAAGCTGGAGGTAAGGCAAGGGTGGAATAAAACAGTCCCCCTAAACAATACTGGGACTGTGACTCTCCAGTCTCCTGTCCACAGAGCTTGGCACAATACTCAAGGCAAGACTATGACAAAGGGCAATTTCCAGTAGAACTGAAAGGTCTTTAATAAAACGTGTGACGGTCGTAGGACGTAGGGAGGAACATGCAGCTTTGTGTCTTGGGAAGCACAGGATGTGGCACAGATGGGGTCACCTAGCACGTCTGACACTGCCTACCACACGGCTCCGGGCCAGGGCCATTCCCAGCACAAAGCCCTGCTGACCTTCCCAGCTGCAATTTCCAGGCGTGTGTGCCATGGATGGGAGCAATGCCGAGCTAGTCAGGCTGGGAGAGTGGGGCTCATCTGCCATAGCACCTTTTCCATGGTAAAGACAGATTTGGCAACACCAACAAGCTGGGAAAAAATGTTAATGTGCTCTGTTGTTGCAATGGTTGGGCTGACCCAAAACGATGAAACTGGTTTACGACTGGCCACACATTTCAAACGCACATTTGGTTTGGTTCCTACCTGGAATTGCTTTCCAATGAGTAGTAAATCAGCTGTTCAGCCCGACTGGGTTCAAGTACCATGGAACTATTTCATTTAAAGCCCTTTTTTGTTGTTTTTTTGAGAAACTTGGTTTTCACAATCAGAAAAGAGCAGCAGAAAATTCCCCGTTGCTGACAGATGAGGGTGAAGCAACTGCATTTATTCTTTGTTACCCACTATCACTCTTTAGCTGTAAAACTTGCATCTAAAACATCTACATTTATAAAGCAGGTGATGGCATTGGCATAGCTGGGTGCTGTTGCACTTTGGACCAGATGAAGTGTTCGGGGCTGTGACCTCTGGCTGCGCTGGCAAGGAGGCAGGGCTGGTTGGCAGCAGCGGTGTGGCACCTCACGGCACAGCTCCTGCGATCAGGATGGGAGTTATCCAGCCCTGGTCTTGGTGGAGGTGTTGTCCCAGAAGAGGTGGCCTCCCTCTGCAGTGCTTCGGAAAGAGGTGTGAAAGTGCTGGGTGACTAATTTGACCCTAAAGAGAAAGAAAATAATTGCTGATGGGGGGAGGCTCCGAACTGGCGCTCATACCTGTGTCTTCACTGCGTGGCTCTTCTCATCAGTGCGTGAACTGTGGGCACCACGCACACCCCTCCAGCTTGCTGCCAGCTTCCCTACCACAGGCTTACCAGGAGCCCCTCAAGGGGATGGGTCTGCCTGGCCTGTCTCTGGCACGAAGCTCCGGCCTTTTATGAGACGAGGAAAAACAAGTCACAGTGAAGGGTGTGATATAAAAGATGGGACTGAGCAGAACCCCTCGTGACCGCCAAGGCCCTGCCCTCTAGCTTCCCCAGCCCTGCCCTGGGCTCAGCCCCCAAGCTCACAGCAGCTCCCCAAGACTTGCCATGGGCAGACCTGAAACCAGGGTGAGGGGCTTGCCACAGCCTGAGGCTGCTGTTCACACCTGGGCTGGGGGGAGCTTGGCAGTACTAGTTTTAATCAGGACTATTGGAAAAAGCAGAGGTTTTTATCACCATTATTACTGCTGCGGGGCAGCTTTCGGGAAAATGCAATTTGATGCCTGCCGTCTGATAGCAAGGCCCATCTATAAAGTTGCTCCTGTCCTAAAGTAGAAAGTGGGAATCTGTCTGCTTCTAATTAAAATCAATTGAGCAAATCACCACAACAGGAAGAAATAAGGCCTTTTGTCCTGGGTGTCATTTGCAGATTTCCTAAATGGTGTGCTGGGTGTTTTCTTGGCTTCACCAATTTGATAGAAAATTATAGAGCAAAATCTGAAAGTAAATTATAAATCCCTCACCTCTCCTGCGCAGTGCTGCACTGCGGTACCAAACTCCCTCATGCAATACATGCAGACAGCACACAGACCTGGCTGAAGCAATGCTCTCTGGAGACCTGCAGCCATCCCAGGGAGGGCACCATTTCCATACAAGTCCTTCCTGAAGTAAGCCAATTCTGCCCTCCTCACTAGAGCACAGAGATCGACAGCACCAATTGTGACCTGGAAGGCCAGCAAAACCCTAGTGATGCTGAAGAGGAGCTAATTCTGCCCCGTTTTGTTCCCAGGAGAGCTTTTGTACAGGTGCTGAGTCTCTGGGATGGGGCATCTGCTGCTGATCTGACATCTGATGCCACATGAGATGTGACTTCTGGCAGTTTAATGCCCAGTGAAAGTATCAGCTTGTTTAACCCTTCTCAGACTGAGGTTTCCTGCACTGCCTGTCCACTGTATGTTTAAATCTATCTTCTAAAAGTGAATCCAAATTCACAGGCACCAGAAGAAATTGTTTTTAAGCCACACCTGGCTGCTCCCATTTCAGAGACTCTGCACCCAAAGGCTTTGCCTGGTTTCTTTTATCTATGACCTGTTATCCGTGTCTGCAGAGGCTCCTGCACACCCATCCTGACACCACAGCACAACTGACTTGGTGCTTAGGCAACGTTTGGCATTTGCTCTTGAACCAGCCATTCTGTTTTGGTAAAAGTGAAGGGTAACCATTGCTCTTTGTCCTTGTGTTTGCTGCAGCCGAGCTGTTTGGGTGGCTTCTCAAAAGAGTTCCCACTGATGACAGCAGCAGCTTGTGAAGGTGTTTTCCAGCTATGCCACTGCTTTAGGGGTCCTGTCCTGCCACACGTTAGTTGGGACTGTGGATGATGCTTTATCATCAACCCTGGAGGAGGACCTCCTGAGTTGGGAGAGCAGAGAGATACTGGTGCCTGCTTTCCACAGGCTGTGGACTCACTGTGAAGTGTGGGCACTGGGCAGGTAGGAAACTTTCTGGGAAGAAAGGTCTTGCATCTCCAGCCTTCGGGAGAGCACCTGGGGCTGTAGCGCGGCTAAGCCGTGAGTTTACACAAAAACACCAAAGGAGCTTCTTATGCCACCAGCTCCTTGGGGGCATCACTGACATGTACCCTGCCCAGCACAGGGCTCTCCTCCAGCCTTGGTGGGCAGCTGTCCTGCCCACTGTACCCCTGCCATGCCTCTGAGGGTTAAACACACAGCATGTGGAGAACAGTGCTTTCTGCCTAGCAAGAAGACACCTGTGCTCAGGAGCATTTGCTGCTGTCTGACACCCCAAGCTCTCTTTGCAACAGGAGCTATTTTAGCTCATAGGATCTGCTCTGCATGAAAAATCAGGACCTGTGTTAAAAGCAAACCATCATACCAGGAACTTGTAGGGCAGTGGGGTTTGCTGCCTGAGCCTGTCTCTTGGCAGGAGCGATGGGCTGGAAGCAGGTCCCAGTTGTGCCAGGCTCAGGTGGCTCCCAGTTTTGGGAGTGGGTTTGTACGAAGCTCCTCTGGATGGAAGGACCCTACCTAGGTGTGAGCAGAAGCCTGGGTTTGCCCCGTTTCAGCAGGGTGCCTCCTGAAAATGTGGGAAAGCAGCCAGGTACTCCCCCCAAGCTGAGCTCCTCTCACCCTGCTTAAATACCAGCCAGGATCAGAGGGGTCACTCCACCTGGATGACCAATGGAACTCTGCACACCGTGTGTTCAAACCAGGAAAACACAGCCCTACCCCATTTGGCCATGGGCCCTCCAACCAGGACAGCTGCTGAGCATCTGGTTAGCAGGTTGTGATACTTGAGCTTTGGGCACTTACCCGGGGGAAGTGGAGCTGGGACACTGTTGAGCCAGGAGCACACGTCACGCTGTAAGGGGATCCATTTCCAAATCATGGAGACACTGCCAGCAAGTCTCTTTCAGAGGGAGGAAAAGTCTCAGGTTTTGGCTCCCCCAGTGTTGTTTTACAGAAGGTTTTGGCAGCACATGGCTGCACCCGCCGCCCTAGAGGAGCTGCGGAGCACCAGTCCCTTGCCGGATAAAGTCTCCCCAGGGCTGGTGGGAGGTCTGGTCTTTGCGTGGTGGCAGCGGATGGAAGCAGGGGATGCCCCCAGATCACTTCAGCAGTACAATACGATTTACAGCAAGCACGTTTCTCAAGACATCTGTGAGGACAGAACTTCATTGAGTATCGTATATACAGACAGCAGAGGAGGCTGTGCTGAACCCTCCATTACTGCAAAGCAGTCAAGGATGGAATCTTGGGGTGGGAAAAATGTACCACGGGTTGGCTTTACACCCTGTACATGTATCTATGAACAGCTCCTTGGCAGTTGATGTTCACAGCCAGTTTCCTTTAACAGTGAGCATAGAAAGGAGGCAAAATGTCTTCAGTGACCTCCCCCTGGGAGGAGGGGGAAAGCAGCATCTCCCACTCCCTCAGTTCAGCTGCCTGCCCAGGGGCATCCTTCGCCAAGGGTGTTTTCCGTTTCCTGGCACCGTCCTCCTCCTCCTCATCAGCTGCCCACCACGTGCTGGCCAGGACCAGTCCCAACCCATGCTGTGCTTGCCTCATCTCCGCTGCTCAGTGGGATCAGTGCAAGTCTCCACCGGCTGCTCTGCATCTCCGCTCCGCTGGACGGGCAAATGAACCGGGTTCAAACAGAAGGAAACAAAACAAAAGGAAGAAGAAGAGAGACAAAGGGTAATAAAAAGGTCCATGGCCCACAGCTGCCAAAGGAAATCTCTCGCCGTGTTTCTCTGGCCATACTTGTGCCAGCCACTACAGCTGCTGTGGGATCCCCTGTTCCTTGTAGCCTGTGAGGAGGGAGGGGAAGGGAACATGATTAGAGTTAATTGCTAATGAGGACCCTCGGTGAGGCTCAAGAAAGCCACGAGCCTGGTTTACCAGGAGTAGCAAACCATGTGGGTTTGCAGGGGCTGCCACAGCCCGCCTTGTGGCCAGGCTGCCCTGGGCAGCCTCAGCCTAGCAAGCCACCCTGCCCTGCTCTAACCAACACCTGCCTGGTGCAGCCACCTTCCTGGGCATGGGTGCTGGCAGCACCCACATGGCCCCAGCAGAGGCAGGGGCACATCTGCTTGAAGAGATTATAAAGGCACAGCAGGTACCAGTGGTCACTAATTCCAGTAGAACCTAAACAATAACCTAAAACTTTTACAGAGCATGTTTTTCTGCAGTGTAGGGGAAATGTGTGCCCTTATATCCTGCTCCGGAGACACTGCTGTTCCCAAGTGCTGACCCGGCTCTTTGCTGGTTGTGCATCCGACACATCTCTACTTGTGATCTATGCTTGAACCTTGTCCTTCCAGAGGAGGAGGCTGGCTTCCTCCGTCCATCTTTTTGTTCCTATGCTGGCTTTTGCTAAAAGAGCTCTCCAGCAGCAACAAATTGCACTGCCGTTTGCAGAGGTGAACAAACACCTCTTGGAGAAGAAGCCTTTAATCACAGGCTGACATGAGGGTGCGAGGAGGAGGAAGATCATGATGCCTCTGTGGCATCCCCTAATGATATTCTGCCTTGTTATGCACTTGCTTTGCTCCAGCCTAGCAGCATTACAGGTGCTTTTGTTAGGGCACAGTGGCTGTCCGGCAGGCCAGGAGAAAACTGAGCTTTTCAGCAGCAAATTACACTGGGAACTGCCTGGATCCCTGTTCCTCCACACCATCTCCTCTTCCTCCGTCCACGAGGTTTGATGTACCTCCCAACCAAGGCGGCAAGGCCCTTGGGATCCCTGATGTGTTGCAGGCACATGGATGTTGCAAAGGCTAAAGCAGCTTGTCCTGCTGACCGTCACAGCTCTCCGGGGGCCCGGGGCCCAAGCTGATTTACTATCCTGCACATAGTTGTTGAGGGTAGGCTGCAAATCCCATAGGACACAGCTGCTTCTCCCCGGGGGGAGCTAGGGCAGGGAAGGGCAATAGGAGAGCACAGACGCTCTTGCGCTGACACAGGATAGTGAGAAAAATACTGGATTTTTTAACACTTTCCTAGGTGGTCACAGTGACTGCACCAGAAGCTTCACCTGCTTTCCTTTTAAGAGAAGCTGGGATTGTTTTTATGATAGTATCGATGCAAAAGATCTCCTTATTAAAGAAGCAAATCAACTGTCCTTACTTGCACTGCCTGCCACAATGAAGATCTTTCAACTAAAAAACTTTCAAAGATCTGGAGAGGTTTTATTTCTTAGATTAAATAAGATAAGTAGCCTGCCATTTTTATATTTTGAATTTCACTGAAGTCTGGAATTTCACATCTCAGAAGAATGCTTAACTCTTCAAACGCTTTTCCACTGATGCTTTTTTAATACTTCTTTCCAACCTTTATGTCAGGCTTTTGTAAGTCCCTTAAAACACCTGAACACAAAATACCAGCAGGTGCCAGAACCCATTTCTTTAAGGGACTTTTTGCTGAACTAAGAATTGACTCAAGCATATGAACTTTGCTGTACTTTAGAAAAAAATCCACACATTTCACCCAGCCTTGGCAGTCTGGATCTCCTGCTGTTAAACAAGCACAAGGGGCAGATTAATGATACTTGACTGCATTGCTGCCCATTGTATGCAGCTGAACAGAAAGACTCTCATCTCTTTCAAAGAGCTTTTTCTAGGGGGCAAAATGAGATTTCTCATGCTTTTATGTTCTAAGCGTGAGTCAGGTCTGAAGGCAAGATGAGCTGGCTGGAAACCTGTAATATGGGCTTGTCTACAGCACTGGTTTAATTTGTTTTGGGGGCACAGTTAAACCCAAAACAACGCCATGGACCAGAAAGCTGGGGTCTGCCATAAATCTTTAGCTAAAGTAAACAAGTTGAGTTATGCTTACAGTAACTTGCTTACACAGCCATGCCTTTTATTGAGATATAAGAAAATTAGAATTAAGAAAACCTTTCAGTCCTGCTATCAGTTTTGAAGCTGGCTGGAAGGCAGTTACAGTGGCCAAGCCTGTGTCTCTCTTTAGGTGATCAAACTAAGCCAAAAAATTTATGCTAAACTATGTTTAACATAACTAAACTATGTTAAAGATAGTTAAACTATGCTGTCCTATGCTAAACTTACTTATTACAATACTTCAGACTTAACTTGTTAAATAGTTTATATATCAAAATAGTTACTGCATTTCTTGCATAGGAATAACTATTCTGTTTGAAGCAGCTTCACGTTAGTACACCTGCAATACAGCTGAGGGGCAGTTCTGTAGAGCAGACAGCTCTGGGGTCATGATTAAGTTGGTCTGTGCACAAAGTCACTGATTTAATCAAGTTTACTTGAAATTGCACTTCTTCTGTAGACCATTGCATGTAAGACTGAGGCAAAAAGAATCCAGCCTGCCCTATCAGGACTGGGTTCATGCAGAGGGTGGCTTCAGGATGCTCTCAAGGCTGAACCGGGTTCCTGCTGTGCTCCAAGGGTGCCCCTGGGGCAACCTGAGGGACATTTCAATGCTGTGCGAAGGTTTTCAACATCCCTGAGGCTTTGCAGCCACAGGACAGACACAGAGACAGGCAGACACACACACATAGAGGCACAAGGCTGGACTTGGGCTGGGAGTGGGCAGCACTGGCCAAAGGGAATTCCAGATGGCTTGCCCTGGCCGCTGCTCGCTGCTCTCCATGGGGAGCTGCCACAGGGTGCGAGGAGGAGGAAGAAGAAGAACAGAAACAAACTTACCTTGTGAGACTTTGATGGTGAACAAAAGGAGGCAAAGGAACATGAAAGAAAGAGAGAGGGAGAAATGTAACTGTAGACAATATATATCTGAAACACATGGAGAACCAGAAGAGAGTGAACAAATTGGGGCTGCAGAATAAACAGAGAACAGCTGCTCTGCCATCAGACATTCACACCAGGGCTCAACATTATTTAAAAATCTTTGTACTTGAAGTGTATCATTTCATCTGGGACTCCTGTTTAAAGACGATGGGGAAATTTTCATCTGCTTTCCAGTTCTCCCACCCTGAGCTGGACAGGCTGGATGGACTAACACCTCTGAGCAGTGCTCCCACACTTTCCTCTGTGATATTGCTATTTCATGGGTCTGACTGATGGCAAACGTCTGAAGGATGGCAGCAAACAAGACATCACGGTGTACCAGAGCCGTTCACAGTCCGAGAGCTTGGAAAACTACCCCCAAAGCCTTTGACAGTTTTGTTGCTGAGTTTGCTTGTGCCTGCAGGTGACTCAGAACCACAGCGTGCCTCAGCCTGTCTGGGTGCTGCAACTCCTGGTGGTATTTAACGTTCCTACAATATTTTAAGAACTTGCCCCACCGCAGCATTTGGTAGGAAACAGCAAAAAAGGGTATTTCAACTGTTTTCCTCACCCATAGTTTGGGGGACAGCTCTCTTTAGATTTTTTAAAAAAATATAATAGGTCTAAGCTGACGATTTTTCCTCAGAACTTCCTTCATCTCATGAAGGTTCACCAGCTATTATCCTCCGAGTCTCTTATTGTGCCTGCTGTTCCCCTTTCCTTCCCCGGGCAGCCCGTGTTACCTGCCCTAGCAGGGGCCCTGAAGAGCAAAGGGACTCAGTGATGCTTTCCAAAGTCCCTCAGAGCCCAGGAGTACAGTAACTGTGCAATCATCTGCTGCTGCTTCTGGCAGGGTCTGAGCACTGTCATTAGCACAGGAGTGACAAGTGGACATCATGATTACAGGTAAGTTCTCACCACTGGCTGGCAATCAGCCCCTGGGAGTCAGCCGAAGTGAAACCATGAGCAATGGTGCAGCCAAGCATTCAGAGGCAATCGTTCACTCAGAGGCCAGAAGCTGAGCTTTTGAGGGTTTCCTTCAGAAAGCAGGCCTGACTTCTTGGCTGTGTTCACCAGAGGTGAAACAATGCCTGGGACAAACAGTCCCTGACTTGTGTCCCCTGTGCCACCTCAGTGTGACGTTACTATATTATTTCTCTGTCATTTCTGTCAAGAAATGGTACACAACCTTTTATAATGGGCTCTGAGCAGCCAGGGAGTTCCTGGAAAGGCCATTCCACTGTGGTCATTCTGCACAATGAGACTAATGAAGATGTGTGCTGCGTGGGCTGGGGACAAGGTGTGCCTACAGCAGAGGGAGCTTTGCTCAGAAAGCCTTGCGAGGCTTGTTTTCCAATTGGTCTTGGCGAGCTAATTAGCTCTGTTTTGCCTCAGCTCCATGACTCCTTCATGCAGACATGACGAGGGGTTTGAAGATAGCACAGTGTGGCAGTGCTGCCCAGCTGTTGCTGAGGACAGCTGGATATTTGCAGCAGCCAGGGGAGAGTCCAGATCTTTTTTTGGTTTTGTTTTTGCACAGTAATTAAGTTCTTCCTTTTAATCTACCTTTGCCTTCAGACAGTGGTACAGCAAAGGACAGTTCCAAAGCCATATGGCTGCTCAAAGAAGATATCTGTGGCGTCAAATAGGGACAGCTGGCAATTAATTTAGATTAGCAGAGAAAATGCCCCATGCCATGGTGCTGCCAAAAGTAATTAAGTGTGACAGCAAAACTGCTTTCAATTAATCTTCCTTCTGGGATATTATTCTGCTAAAGGGCACCATACAGGAGGTGAGGGTTGGATGGGACCCTCTGAGGTCAGTTGTTCTGTTCCCATGTCCCACCTTGCTCCTGACAGAAGTCAGTCTACTCACTCTTGGAGTCTTCCAGGAACAGAGAGAGCAGATCCTGCCATCCCACCTCAGCAGCATTTTGACCTTACTGGAGGGAAAATGTCTCCTAATGTCCACACAGATCCTTCCTGCTGCTATTTAAGTCTGTCTTAGGCTGAACTGCTGCCCTCTCACATTTACTAGCCTGCTGAACATCTTCATCATCAACATGCCTGCTATCTTACAGTCCTCTGTAATCTCTCCGGGTTTTCCACATGAAATACAGACTCCAAAGCTGGCCACAAGCCTCATGTCAGCTTTAAGTGTGCAGAGAAAGGTGAGGGGATCAGTTAATTCCCTACAAGCTCTGCTCCTACCTGCCTGGGCGGTGTTTGTTCCCTCCACAGCAATGTACTCCTGTGCCACTTGTGACTCCCTGCAGCCACCACATCCTTTGCTGAAAAACAAGCAGTTCCCTGTATTTATGGAGTCAATTAATTCTTCTGTAGAGTCTTGGGCTTGTCTCTACTGAGTAGCACTTACTGTTTTCAGACCATTTCTTCAATTTGCTTGAATCTGGACACTGCCCACGCTGTGCCAGCCGTCCTCGCAGCCGCTGCTGGTGCGGGGCTGGTGACTCCCTTCCCTGGTCCATCATCAAGCCACAAATTAAAATAATGAGCAGAGCTGGATTCAGGAGGGACCTTTCAAAACATCTCTCTTCATATCTTTCTAGTTCAGGAAAATCCATTTAGAGTAGAGTTCTCAAGTGCATTTTCACTGAGGCCACGTCTCCCTGGCTTGCTGGTAGGAATGCTGTGTGAGACGGTGTCAGCACCTGAAGGTTAGAAGGGATGGCTGACTGCTGCCACCACACACAAAATGAATCTCTCTACCATAGAAGGGAATCAGTCTGACACAGCTTGCTCTGGACAAACCCGGGTTGACTTTGTGGGGTTGTTTTATGTTTTCTAAATGCATGTAAGTCCTTACTTGATTACTTCTTCCAGGAATTGAAGTATACCTGGTTGGCCTATAACTCTTCTCTTTTCCCCTCATTAAAGACAGTATGACATTATCCTCAGAGCAGGCTCCCCCTTTCCAGGGCTGAGAATTAGGACTAGAAGATGAAAAGCTGCAGCGAGCCTCCTGTTCAAAAGGCATGTGGATGTAGCACCTGGGGACATGGCTTAGTAGTGAACACTGTGGTGATGGGTTAACAGTTGGACTCTGATCTTGGAGGTCTTTTCCAGCCTTAGTGATTCTGTGATTCTAACTCTCTCCCAATTATCTACCAGTTCATAGACAGGCAGGCCCTAATGCAGGCAGTGAGGCACTCATCCCTCAGGGAAGCCTGAGTGGAGTCCCTGAGCCTTAGCTGTTCCCACCCTTCTCCTCACTGTTAGCCCCCACCAGCTTAGACACCACCTGCTGTGTCCAGTCTCTAGCCCACCCAAATAGTATGGCACCCTCACAGGGAGGCATGGAATAGACCATTTCAAGGCAAGGGAGACTAGAGGTGGCCTGTAGGTTTGTGTTTTTGTAACTATTTTCCATCTGCAAATCCAAGTTGCAATGGTGTACGATTTCTGTCCAGCGCATCAAATTGCTTGTACACAAACAAAACCCAGCCAGAGCAAACTGTTTCCTGGCAGTGTTCTTAGGTGAAATACCTTATTTCTTGCATTTCAAACATGGCTTCCTTTTTACGTTAATACCCTTTTTTTTTTTTTTTTTACATGAAAATAAGAACCACTTTGGGTCTGACAGGGCTGTTTGATCCAGCTAGCAGCAACTGATCACTTCTGTTGTTTGTTTCAGTTGAAATTGATTTTTTTTTTTATTCTCCATCAACATAGAGCTGCTTTATTTAGCCATTATTGTCTCTGCATGGCAAGTAAACTTAAAAGCAGCTATTTAATGAGACAGCAAGAAACTGCCAAGGGCTGCAACTTGTCAGGTGATGCTGGTGAACATAAGACATGTTGACTTCTCTCACCATTCTCTACTACCACCAGAAGGATGAAATATTGTGCTGTGGTTGGGGACCTCTAGACCTGAGCATTCCCACCACATGCTGCTCACCCACTCTCTGACTGGTGGGGTCCAGCCAGATGTGAGAAACAGCTTCTGAGAGAGAATTCCAAGCTGAATGGTTTTCTCCACCAATCAAACTGGAAAACCAATGCAACCCTCCTAAGCCCCAAATTCTCTAGCTGGAGAACAGGACTGTGGAGAAAAGCAAGTCATGATTTCAGATGTAGGTCTTTATCAGGACAGATGCTTTCCTGACTCCCCACAACTGCACAGTGTGGTCCTGCCAGACAGTGAACTGCACACGGAGGCTGTCCAGCAGAGGAAGAGCAGAAGAGCATATGATTATGAACACAATTATGGGATTACACACAAGTCAGGCAGATTCTTAAAGACACATCACAGATGTATACCCATTCACAATTTATCCTCGGAAATAACCTGGGCTACCCCTGCGCTGCACAGGTACATCTGGAAGGAAATGTGGCAGGTGGTTTGCAGGGAAGAACAAGGGCAGTGCTGCCTTCACCCTTGCCTTTTGCCTTGGATATGTTCAGGTTTTTAATATCCATCGTTTGCTCTGTGGGGGGATTGCCTTAACTCAGCTGCAAACTGAAGCTGGCTCAGAAATTAGCAGGTGGTTTGGTGAGAGGGTTTAACCCCTGGGTTTGGCAGCTGAAAATGTGTACTGGTCTGCCTTTTCTTTTTCAGTTTCATCCATTTCATCTTTAGGCGGGTTCCTGGCAACTTCCCGAGATCCTCTCTCCTCCTCTGTCATGCAGCCCCAGATGTCATCAGCAGAGATGACAAAGTGGAGCCCCTCCAAACCAAAAGGTAAAAGCTGCTGGTAAGACAGTGTCTGGGAGAAGGGCTTGCTTGGGGAACTGCCTGTCCTGTCAGCCTGAAAGATCTCAGACCTGAGTGGTTTGGGGCAATGCCTATCAGCCTCTGCCAGCCTCTGGAAAGGGAGCACTGTCTTGGAGATGCCATCAGCAGCCTGAAGTCTGTGCTACCTCTGGCTTTGGAGGTGAGATGAGAGCGTCATCTCAATTCTCTGCAATACGATACAGGAGATATGATACAGCTTTTACACCAGTAAAAGCCTTTGGCAGATAAAAGTTGGCAGTACTCTGGGTTGGTGATATACACTAACTGGGTGATCTAAATTACATACATTTGAAAAAAAGATTCCTCTTCTCCTAGACTAACGTTTTAGAGGCTCCTCAAGGGGTGTATGGGAAGTACTTCTAGGAGCAGATAACTCTTCTGCTCAGCCTAAGGACTTGGTGTGAAAAATGAAAAAAGAAATGCATTGGGTAAATGTATTCTGGGAAGGAAGGGGAAGGGCCAGGAGAGTCCCCAGGGCTTTTCCGAGGACAGCCGGCCCTGGGAAGCACAACCGGCCTCTCTCTAACAGCAGAGATGCAGCCAGAGTCGCAAGGAAGAAAGGTTTTTCTCATTCAAACAGATGCAACCAGGGCAGAAGGGGCTTCAGACAGAAGAGTTCACAGTGCTGGGGCGCCTCCCCCTTCCTGCATATTTCATAAAGGGAAAAGAAAGTTCTTAACCCCTGGGATGGGAGGCTGTACCAGATACGTCAAGGGCCCCATTCAAACCCTCTTAGCAATTTCTCTGCCTACTGTGTTTCTGATGGACTTGCAGAGCCCATCACGTGGCTCTTCTTCCCTACAGTACAGTCCAGTGGCTTGGAGGGTCATTAGGTGGGACTCAGTAACACGGCCATGGAGAGGAGAAGTCAGGGTGGTGAGTGCTCTGTACTTACTTGCAAGAATGACCATGTCCATCCCCCAAAATATACTCATAATCCAGCCAACCATCACGATCGCTGTCAGGATCTGAATCAGAGCAGCAGCAATGTTCAGCCAGAAGACACAACACATGTGCCTGTCAGGGAGGTCAGTCCGGGCTCCGCACAGCACGGTGAAAGCGGATACAAACGTTCCTAGGGAGAGAGCAGCAGCACAACACCCAGTGAGAGCCACGGCTTTGTCCCAGACCCCTCCCCTTAGACCCACTTCTCATAGCATTCCCACTTCTTGCGCTCCCACTGCAGTGCTGAACACCTGGAAGTGCTTTATGGGAGGACAAATGGAGGCACATTCTTACTCAAACGTGCTGCTGTCTCCCACTGCATTACACGGACACATATACTTGAAGACCAGGGTGGAAAAAGCACTCTTTGGGTTTTGGCTCCTTTCACCCCACACCCAGCAGTAACCATTTATGCACTGTAGGCACTTTACAGGGGAATGCTGTGTGTCTGTGGAGACACCAGTCTAGCTTTTTTCTGCTTGGTGGCTCTCTCTTGGGGAGAAACAATATACAGCAGGTCTAAAAGGAAAAACTGCACCCAGTTAGAGCAGGACTGGCTCTAGATAGCTGTACGAGTCTGGCAGTCTGTTACTATTTCCAAATACTGCTCTAGAAGGAGCACACACACATACACAGAGAAAAGAGGTGCTGATGTGGCACTGCATCTTTGCACAATGCTTTCCCCAGTCACAAGTTGTTACCTGAGGTCATGTTTTAACACAGCAGAAGCAGCTAAACTTAAAGTGCTGGAGCCAGCAGACCTGGTGATGCAGCCCTTGGCTCTGCTTGAGACCAACTTACAAATCTTGCAGCCACCCTTCAGACTTCCTAAAATGTTTCAAATGGAGGATCTTCTTGATGTATCAAAGTTAAAGCTGGGAGAAAAAAATCACACCACAGCAGCCTTTCACAAAGATTCTTCCTAAATTTACCCCGTTGGACAAGTGGGATCACTTATTCACAGCTGATGTCCTGGGCTCATGGCTGCTTGAAACCCACAGCTCGGGGATGCCTTGTCTGTCCCACAACCAACCTGCTGATATACACAGCCTAGGCAGAAAGCAGAAGAAACTGGTTTTGACCCCTGTAATGTACAGCTGCTGGCCACAAAATTCGGGCACCTTATCTACATATGCATTTCAACACCTCTTAGCATTATAAATCGCCTTTGGGTTTTTTCTGACACAAATACAGCATTGCTGAGGTGGGAACAAAGGTGCAATGTTGATTGTACTGGATAACATAGTTCCGTGGGATGTTTTCTTTAATCAATATTGTTGAATTAAAATGACGGTTTCTACGAAAACTTCCTGTTTTCCTCTCAAGAAGGATGGAAGCACGCAAACAGCCTGTGAGAATGAGCACATCTTCAACGCACACGAGTGCTTTGTTGAACGCGGGGGGAGGTGGAAGCCCCTTGGTTTGACTGAAGAGAGGGAGGAAACACTCAGTTTACACCCTTCCAGAAAAACTCATCAGATCAAGGGAGCGGAGCGATCTGGTTAGAAGCAAAATACCATTTTGTCCTGCACTGCCAGGGTGGTGGAAAACACAGTCTCTTTCATTGTTGCCACTTCTTCAGTGGGTCACAAGCTTAACAGGCAGCTGAGGCGCCAAAACTCGCTGGAGAAGGCTGGCTACAGCCTATTTTTAGTCTTGCCATCCTCTGCAAGCTTCAATTCCAGCGTCTTCCTAACACTCCACCAGCTCCTAAAACCCGGCTCGTATTCCTGCCACTGGCTCTATCCGATTTTGTACTCCCACCCGCTCCCTTTGCCGCACACTGAAGCTGGGCATGGAGCAGGCATGGAGCAGCACTGCAGTGCAGGGGAGTGGGAGGCAGCCCTATGGTAGAGCATTGCTGGAGGGGACAGGGGCAGCATCTTCTCCTGCTTGAGAAATGACCCTGCAATTTGTCCTCTGCTTGGCTTTCACAGGCAGGGTTTCATGCCCTTATCAACCAAAACAAAAGGGTCTGCAGAAAGAAAAAGGGAAAGTAATTTTAATCCCAAAGGATGTTGTGTAAGTCTCCCCATTGCTTTTTAAAAGAAATTTTTTTTAAAAGAAATCTTTTGCTCTGTGGCTTTGTCTCCCATGTCTTTTATGTCCTCCATTTGGGATTATGTGACATCTCTGCCCTGCTGCACATACGTTTTTTTTTTTTCCTTCATAGTTTTTTTTGAAGCAGAAGGAAGCCTGGAATGTGTCCCCCATGCTTCCTGAAACTGTTGTCTTCAAAATTACATCACTGCACTCTCTGAGATTAAATATGGATTGAGGCGAAATCAGAGACTGGATGTTTCTGTCTCCTCATCAGGATGAAAAATCTTGCCAGATGGAAATGCCTGTCTCTTTTTTAAATGAAAATCTTCCCTCTTGCCTTACCTTTAACTCTTCCAAGATGTGTTACAAAGAAAGGTCATAAATGAGCAATAATTCTTCAACTATAGCTTCAAATCCTTCCAACGAAGCTTTTAAAATTTTTACATCATTAGAGCGAGGTGCTGAATTAGCTAATTAATCCCCCAAACACCACAATGACTAAGCTAATGTCTAGTCATATTCAGAAAGGAATAAAGCAAACAAAGCAGTTAAGTGTCCCACTCTGGACTGGGAATTGAATCAAGAACCAGGATTAAAATCTCATGAACCTTGGCTTCTGATTGCCTCTTCAGGCCACTTTCCTACTCATGGGAGCCAATTCATTTTACCAGTGCCAATGCATTTTCTTTATTAATTATGATTAGCCAACCTTTGGGAGCTTGCTGGCGTTTTTGAATTCAAGTCTTGAGCCATGCCAGCAGGCGTAAGATGGAAGTATTTTTCCTCTAGTCCACATATGCTTGAAAATGTGAAGCAGAAGTAAGAGTCTTAAATGCATTTGCCAAGGTAGATGTTTTCCCCTTAAGAAGCCGTCATAGTTACACATTGCCGAATATGGAAGTATTTGCATCTGGAAGCAAAGAGGTGGAGAGGAGGAGGAGAAGGAAGGCAAGCAAGCTGGATCTGCTGATACCGCCTGGCTGTGTCAGAGCTGGGGCACCGAACCATTTCCCTTCCTGGACAAACATTCAGACACTTTAATACCTACGGCCCAGAAACCATAAACTTGGCCTGCCAACTGCAGCTGGGGTGGTGTTGGCCAAGTAAGTCAGCTGTCCAAAAAGGTCTCAGGCTGTGAGTGTAACCAGCAAACAAACTGCTCGCTTCACAAGCAGATGTCAACTAAAAGCCCAAGTAGTTATGCCAGTATAGCATAAATAAATTATAGTAAGCACGTTTATCTTCCCAATGAAAAGCACCAAAGCTGCAGTAAAATCTGGGATTATTCTAAATCATTAATTAACACAGTCTCTTTGGGGACACAGGGGAGGCGGCAAAGAGAAGATGTCCTATGCTACTTAACAAGCCTGTTCATTCAGCCCCATGGGCCATTGAGGCCCATTGCAATCCTCTGGCTGAGCCATACAGCCCCCGTGGCACCTGGAGCCAGCAAGTACCCGGGGGTGGGCAGAGGGATGGGTGGGAGCTGAGGATTGCTCTTCTGGAGCAGCTGGGACACAGAGGGTGAAGGCACCCTGTGCAGTGAGGCTGTGAGATGTGACACCCATCTTGCTGATTCACTTGGGGCAGCGTCAGCCACCTGGGGCTCCAACGTGGTAATGGGCTAGAAAGAGAGCCCCTGAGAGCCTCTGCTTGCTTTGGCTGTCAGCAGAGTTGGGATATTTTTAAATATAGAAGGCTTTTTGTTTTCAACGCTTTAACCCATTGAACATGAAGTGGAAGCGTTATCCGTACAATGACACTATAAATGGTGCAGCAAAGGAGCGGGTTTTGCCCTTTCTCTCCTCTCTGGTCATTCAGGATAAAGTCCCCTCTCTGGTGTGTACCGTGGCTGCCAGGGCCTTCCCAAGAGCATCATCTGCTGGTTCCTGGCCTCACAGAGTACACCAAAATAGTGTGATGGGAACAGTTTGGGTTTTTTTCTCTTAGAGCTAAAACTCACACTCTGTAGTGGGCTCCCCTGGTTTAGTATCATCTGAGTCACTCATCCAAGCTGGAGAAAGGCACAAGGGCAAGACCATGGCCTGTCCTGAACAGTCTCCTCTGTGTTATCTGAGTGCGGCAGGGACTGCCTTATGGAATATCTTAAGCTGTATGAAAGAAGTTTTTCTCTCCTGTTTTTGCAAGAAAGCCTATCCTGGGCACTCCTGCAAGAGCTTTAGTCAGACATGGAGCTTGGCAGGTTTCATGTGGAGGACCTAGCTGTGAGCAAACTTCCTAGAAACATCAGAAGTGGGAGCCTGGTTGGAGCCAGGGTGCAAACCAGAGGCAGATGAGACACTGATGACCACAGTGTAAGTGCAACTAATTTGAGCATGCAGACAATTTACTAGTGGGCTTTCAACTGACTGTCAGATATCTCAAATTTCCCAACACAGAGCATCTCTGCTGCAAGAAATCACATCGGATGAGCTGTTCTGGTACAGGTGGAGGAACAGCAAAAACCCATATTGCTGCAATCAGGGGCAGCATGTGGAGATGATGATGACTCTGATTCTACAAAAGCCTGGAGCCAGGGAGGGGATGGCAAATACTCCTTCCTCTTCCTGAAAGCCTGGACATCCCCTGGTAGTGCTGGGAGTTAATAAGGCAGTAGTATGGTGCCTCTTTTCCTGCTCCCAGAGGGGAAAAAGAGGGCCATGTCACAATTCAGGAGCTGGAGCAAAGCAGCAGGAGGCACACAGCTGCAGGTAGGTATAGGCAAAGATGGGAATGAAATTTGAGGTGTCTGTGGGAGCAAGGCTGTTGGATCGACACTGGGAGATGTAATTAATGAGTGTGTGTTTTGTGGGGATGAGACATACCTGTGTAGCTGTATTGTGTCAGGGGAGCACTCTGTGTGGGGACACGTCTGATGTGACTTTGAATTTCTTTAAGTAAAATGATTATTAGCTGTCATTAAACAGTGTTGGCAGGTATGTAAGGCAGATGTTGTGGATGTGCTGAAAATTCATGAGATGTGTTGGTTCTTGCTTGTGTGAGTCAGAAGAAGCTGTGAGAGAATGGTAATAAGGATTGCACTTGTTTCCTCGGTATAACAGTGAATATGGTATCTATTGGTTAGGGCATCCTCGGCTCCTAAGTGTCATGAACTTGTTTTTATACTCAAATGTGAGCTTGTTTCATGTGTGGAGGCCTCTCACCCTTGGCACCAATCTGTAAACTAAGCTGTAGCCCTTTGGGTTATGATGAGGGAAAGAGAACTACTAAAACTTGCCCAAGAAAGGGCTAAAGCTTAGGTAGAGCTGGGCTGCGGAAAGGACACTATTAACAAGACACTAAAATGCAGTAGCAAAGCATTAACTCTCAGGATGACTATCTGCTGAAGTTTCCTGAAGCAGAGAATTGTTTGTGTCTTTTATTAAAAAAACAGATGAAAAGTAAAACCCCCTGGAATCCTCACCAGTGTCCCCTGTCTCCACCTGGCTGGAACACTAGGGCTTAGGATACCTGAGAGAGAACTTGCCAGTGCAGGTGTGTCACCTAACCCTTCTGAAATAAGAGTGCTTTCTTTCCAGGCTTATTGCAGCTCTTTGAATAGAAAAGGCTGGTTCAGAAGAACATTTTATGTACTTCTGTGTTTACTGTGGCTCTTGCGGCTTGTGAGTGCAGAGCTCTTGTCATGGTCTCCACCATGCCTCTTATTCACATGGCTTCCCCAGAGAGCTGTGACTGCAGGCAGGGGACATCCAGTGAATCTCTTTGGTTTGCAGCAAAAGTAGAGAAGTGGAGGCTGTGGGGTGTCCTCCTGAGGGAGCTAACCTTTCCTAAGTACCTGAGCCTGGCTTTGTGGCCAGATTTACTTTGCCAGGAGTCATATTCCCACCCAGTTTCCTTGGAGGCACTCAAAGCAAGCAATGGAAGACACCAAGCCACTTGCTATTCAGCTGAAATAAATGAAAATAAGTGCACAAAGTTACAGCTGCACTCCTGGAGAGGAGCATTCAGCTAAACAGTCTGTGGCCTTCTCACACCGAGCACCTTGGGAGTGCTGAAGAACTTGTGCTGCTGCAGCTCTGGGCTGGGGCCAGTGCTTAGTCCAGGTTATTGGAGGCTGTCATTTACACAATACACATTTACAGCAATTCTTCAGCAGTTAGTGGGTGCTGGACTTCTTTCTCTTGAAATATCAAGAACGTAGAGATGGCAGGACTGCAACACGATGCTGCAGCACCAGGCAGTTTTAGGTGTCCCACCCAAGAACACATGCAACCGGTCAGTGGCATCCCCTGCATCCTTCCCCTTGTAGTTCGTTTCAGCCATGGAAGTAAGTCAGGACTGAGTGCAATTACCTGGGTTTTTTTCTAGAAATAATCCTGCTTTAGACCAACATCTTAAAAGCTTGGGGGTTTAGGTTAAAGTTTAATTAAACTGCCATGGGCAAGCCTTTCTCCCCTTTCCAGTATCCGTACAGACTGAAGTCTGCCCCTGTCAAATACAGTGCAAGGGGACTAGGGAGGAGAGGTGGCTTTAATGATTTCAGGGGAAAGAACAGCAGGAGCAGTGGACAGCTTAGGAATCAGAAGGCTTACTTGGTCCCAGGTAGCACCTCTTGGAATCAAAAACCTGAACCCCAGAGATTCCAGTCTGCTGGGAGGGACATGAATGACGTTCGGGCACCTCGGCGGTAAAGCGATTGCCTGCGGATGCCAGGTCTCGTGGACAGCTGTGTGGGCAGGACTCAGGCAGGAACAGCAGGAGCCGAAGGGTAGGAGAGGGAGAGGAGAATGGGAAGGAGGAGAGAGTGGAGGCAGCAAACGTGACAGAACCTAGACGTTGCCATGGAGAGGAGCTCATGAATTTTTCCTCTGTGGCCTGCTATTAAAAATGCTTTGTTTAGCTTCTGCCAGCACATTGTTTTTATTTTCCCCTTCCGTATCAGAAGGACGTTCAAAGGGAATTCTGGCCCTCTCCGGTCCTTTTGGCCTCACTACGGACAAAAATACACAGTCACTTGACAAGTGAGAGCTGGCACTGGCAATTCTTGTCTCCCCGGGGTTTGTTCCAACTCCCAAGTCTGCAGAAGGCAGGCTGTATATAGCTTTCTGGTTTCCCTATGCACATGAGAAATGACCAGCATGTCCCAAACCATTACTGGCCCCTGACTGATCCCAGCTCTCCCAGAACATCACCGTGGCTCCAGCACTCAGCTCTGCATCTGTTTGTGTCATGTGGTCAGAACAGGCTTGACAGTGTTTATGTAGCATCCACAGAAGACAGCCCACGTGTTAAGTAAGACAGCAGTGCCTTTGCATCAAAAATGAGATTTTTCTCATATTTAATGCTTTAGAAAAAGTTAACTCTTCTAAAAATGCAGAGTTTTTTAACAAAAACTTCAAAACTTGACTGCAACAAACTTCCACAGACTTCCAAGGCTAAAAATACACAGCAAAATCTTAAATTACATGGAAGGGAGGGGGCTGCATGAAAGTGAAGTGACTTACTAAAGCTTTAATTATACATGGACCCATCAATATTATTTTTACTCTGCAGCACTGCGATGTTTTGAACACTTAAAAGCAGCCACCCATAAATAGTGAGATTGCAGTACAACTTGTTCCACTGCCAGACATTCCACAATCCTTGGGTGAAGTTTTCCAATCCAATCCTATGGTTTAATTTTGTTGACTTGATGCTTAAAATTAAGGGTGTGCTAGAAGTATTTGAGACTGGAGAATTTCTGCTGAAGAGAAAATGCAAGGCCACGCTGGATGATCCACGGTGATGGAGCAGACCTCAGACTTATGCCAGGACTCGCTGAATTATCTTTGCAAGTTGTACCTGCCTGATTCCCAAACTGATTTTTTTCCCTCTTGTGTAAATGATGTGATCGCAGAACCACCACTGACACTTTGCATCATGCTTTACAGTATTATGAACCACTGCAGAGAACATGTAATTTCCCAGAAGTAGAAGGGGAGGTGGGGGAGGAATATTGCTACACAGACACCTAGACATAGAAAATGGGAAAGTTGCAACAAATAATACCTACCACCTCCAGTCGGAGAAAATTAATTGCTGAAGAGAAGCCCATCCGCACTAGAAGTATCATCTCTTGTCATACTTGCAAGACAACAGTCCACAAGGAGAAATTCTTTGCTGCTTACCACAGTAAAGATACTGAGATACTTAGCTGACACCCAGGTCAACTCTCTGAACACAACAGCAATCTGTTGCTTACTCCCAACTTCTTCCCGACATAACGCCAGCACCTCACTGACAGACATCTTCCTTCCCGACCTCTTCTGGCTCCTGGTTGGGTCACTTGGGTATTTCTGGCTGTCCAAGTCACAGCGTAGCTAATCACTGCCCCTGTCCTGCTGATTGTGGTGGTACAGAGGGATGCTTTGCTGGGTGTAGAGAAGTCATCCTCTGGGCACAGCAAGCTTTCCAGCAGCTTGAGCTTGCATAGACTCATCTGGCTTGCTTCTCGCCCGCAGCTAGACTGGCTTAGTTAAATCTGGTACGGTTCCCCACTAGTGCTGTGCAGTCTGTCAGGCAGATGTTTGCTATGAAGTGGACAACAGGCTGTCTGCATATTACAGCCAGGGAACAAAGAGCCAGGGAGGGTAAGTGACATGTCACTGGTTCTGCTGCTAGCCAGGGGCACTGCTATGAAAGAACTGAGGCACTGCAGGTCGTGCTTCTACTCAATGCTTACTTTCTTCTTTGCTAATGGAATGAAGAGAGGATTTTAATTAATTTGCATCCTTATTAAGTCTGCCAGCATTCAGAGAAATAATGTAATTTGCTTCCAATTATAACAAACATAAAGTACAACAAAAGGCAAGACCACTGTTTACGGCTCAGGGCGCTTTGCTAAAAGCTCATCTGAACTAAGTGGACGCATTCCTGGTGCTCTGTAATTTTATCAGCAACTTAAAAGCTCTGTTTCATGGAACCAGCTCTATTGCTGGTTTCTCTCTGCTGTCTCCTGCCATGCAGAACTTTCTGTATTCATATTGTCTACTATTAAAACAGGTGCTTGCTCCACCTTGTGCTCCCTTCCCCTTCTTCCAGCTACCCAGGAACACCAGCTTGCTCTGCCATGGCTCTCCTAGTCCCAGGCTGCTCTGCACCCACCTGCTGCAGGAGCTTGAGACCCAGGTGAGAGAGGAACCAAGGAGCAAGAAATAACTGTCCACTAAACTATCTCTTATTTTTAAGACTACAATCCCATTCACAATTCTCAAGCACCTCCAGAAATGAATTTTCTGTTTTCTTGATGCACATCCAGAGACAAATGTCAGGCCATTCTGTTTCATGCCACTAATTCATTTGAATGTGGCTTTTCACCCAAACTTGACAAGCCTGGAAGCTTCAACAGGAGAATGTCTGGAAAGAGTGCCTCCTCATTTCAGAGTGGCCATGAAAGCTTTCTGGCTTTCTGATACCTCCAGTTTCTAAAGGCTGATGGCAGTAAGAGCTGTGTAACTGTAGAAAAATAATGAGGAAAAGGCTATGGATTCTCAGAAGTTTTCACAAAGGTTCTTGCCAAGTATGCAGTGATGAACTGAAGTTTATTCTTAGTTGTCTGTGCCAGGGAAAGCTCTTTCTTGTCAGGCATAGAGCAGGAGGTGGGCATGCATGACTCTTGAGCTTCCACACCTGTGTAAGGGCTCTGACTGGCTCCTGATGTTTTACTGAGCGAAGCCACATCAAATGCTCTCTTGTCTTCCTGCCTCTGCCCTCTCAGAGGTTAAATAAGTGTCATTAGTACCCATCTCAGGATGCACTAATTGAGCAGAAGGAAAGCAGCAGGCTGGGGCAATGCCCTGTGGGAATGCATCCAGCCTAGCAGCCACAGCTCAAGGTGAGGTCCACGGCTGCACTGCCTCTTCTGTCTTTCTGATCAATGCCTTACAACGAGTTTTGCCCTTTGAAGCTACCTAACTGCATTTGCTCTGCTCATGGAAGGATAGATTAACTACTTCTAAGATTCACTGAGCAGTGATTCTGAGCTTGTGATACCCTGGAGCCCTTCACTGTGAAGACAAATCATGTTAATTAGGGACTACCAAGACACAAGACAGAATTAATCTTATTAGCAAGTTAGATGGGGATGCGGAGCAATTAGAGCTTGTTCTACAGAACAAGGCAGCTGAAATGGAAGTGTAATAAATTGCACCAGCTTCCAAAATCATCCCAAAGTACAAGCTATCTTTTAAGAACTATAGGAATGTAAATGAAAACTGTGACAAAAATGTTTGGAGATCTGCAGTGATAAGTGTGCAGGAGACTAATGAAAAGACCTTTTTTTAATCCAGAAAACTCGGTGCATGCATTTTATGAGCCAAAGCATCTCAAGCAGGGACTTAAAGGGGACAAGACAGAGTTGCACTCTAGCAACAGGTGTGGTGCTGTACCCAGGAGTCTGGAATACAATTTTTGAGACCAGAACTCAGTTCTGTATTTACAGCTGCTTGCTAAATAATTTTGGAGCTGTAACTTTATTCTTATAATGCTGAATTAACATTATTAAGGTGTTAATTTAGATAGTCTGTGAGAGAAAATTTGCTGTCCTTCATGCATCTAACCTGATGGGGTTATATCCCTCTTGTTCTTTTCAGTGCTACCATTAGTCAAATAGCAACCAGGTCTTGCTTTTAAAGGTCAGTTTTCATAAAAACACTATTCTTAGATGAAATGTAGAGCACTTTGCCTACTAAAGCCACTGCAAAGTTGCTGTTTTACTCATGCATGCAGCATCTGAAATATTTAGGAGATGGTGCTTTACAGTCTAAGCTTGGCTTTGGTACTTTCAGGTGATTCAGGCAGTTTACAAACAAAAATCTCATTTCATGGTAAGTTTACTTGACTAAGAATATAAATATGTTTTATCTTCTTCAACAAAACCATAGGGAACATTTTTAACAATATAAGCATCTTAACTTGCATTCATTTTAACTGGAACTTCCCACATTAGCATCCCTGAACAGCAGATTCAAACATGATTGATTCCGTACAAGAGCCGAGTGGGACGAGGAGGACAAGGATCCACACAGAGCTGGGCTGCAACAACCCACGGTCTCTTTGTTGAGGGGGACAGGTGCTGTAATTCTAGAGGTGATGCACAAAGCCAGAGTGAGCCTCCACATATGACCAGTCTTGCTCCTGTGGGGAAGATGGTGAGAAGATATGGAGTCTTCCAGAGCCTTTTTGGCTTCCCATGGAAAGACCCCAGGCAGTTCAACAAAAGCAAGTCTTTTTTGGCAGTGGAGAAATGAGCTGTGGTACCTTATGCCTGACATCATCCCAGCAGAGGCTCCATAAATAGTTTAGGCTGGAGTGACCCCTGACTTCACAGACTCTGTGAATATGAGCACCAGCCAAGAAAAATTAATCCACCCAGATAGAACAGTTTTCTAAAAGCAAGATTTCTTATTAGGATGGAGAAAATGTGGATATTATGGAGGCTAATGCATGTATCAGCACAGCAGGTAACCTGTGTTATTGTGGATGAGAACCTGAGCAACCTGCTCTAGTTTAACCCACTTGGAGGAAGGACTAAGTGGCCTAAAAAGTCTCTTCCAGTCCCAGCTATTCTATTGTATTTCAGTAACTTTATCTGTTCCATGCAAGGCTTAGCTGACCTCTTGGTTTCTTTTCCCAGAGCCACGTCCTTCTGCCACTACACGACTGACAGCTCTTGAACACAGGGCTCTTCATGATTTTTCAATTTATTTTTTGAAGAGCTGTTCTGTTTCTAAAATGTCAGGCGCAATTACTCTCGTAGCAAGCAGAAAGCGTGCTTGTGAGTTGATCACACCAAAACAGATGAACTTCAAGTCAACAGCCTCCCTGCTTTGACACGGCCCCTGCTGATCTGTGCATGCTCATATCAAACAGCTCAGCCAGCCTCTGAAAGAGATGCCTTCGTACTAAAGGGAATTACTGCTTTGTACAGAAGCGTGGTCTTTCTTTAAAAGAAATGTTTACTTGGATAAAATCATCATTTCTGCAGGGACAAGTCCTCTTCTGTCTAAAGCAAAGCTAAAGGAAATGCCACAGCTTAGTTGGGCAGGTCACAAACACAGATGAATACTGGGTCACAAACACAGATGAATACTGGGTCACGTTTGGGTGCCAGGTTATCCACAAACAGTTCATGCCTCTTAGCCATCCGAGCTGTGTCCAGCAAGGCCTGCAGAGGCACAGCCCTTTAAGTGTGCCTGTGAGATTTTATATATGGTCTTTACATCTGAATTCACCCCCCTACCCCATCACTAGGAGTTCCTGTGTTCCAAATTTGCAGGAAATAGCATTTGATTTACACATATTTCTGTCAAAAGGCAAATTTTCCCTTGACCGAATAATTTCCAATATCTGCCAACTAGCTACTGGTCAGCATTAGATAAAAATGCACGTGCATCTGTTCGCAGATATCACAAAGAACTGAGTTACCAATGTCACAATGTAGCACATAACTATTCTGAGTGAAATATGGAAAGCAATGCCTATGTCATACAATGACTGCAAGACACCGTTCATTAAATCACAGAATCATAGAATCAGACGGGTTGGAAAAGACCTCTGAGATCATCAAGTCCACCCCTCAATCCAACACTGCCGTGGTTACCAGCCCAGGGCACTCAGTGCCACATCCAGTCTCATCTTAAAACCCTCCAGGGACAGTGAATCCGCCACTTCCCTGGGCAGCCCATTCCAATGCCTGATTACCCTCTCTGTAAGGACTTTCTTCCTAATATCCAACCTAAACCTCCCCGGGCACAGCTTAAGGCCATGCCCTCTTGTCCTACTGCTGGTTGCCTGGGAGAAGAGACCAACCCCCACCTGGCTACAACCTCCTCTCAGGTAGTTGTAGAGAGTGATGAGGTCTCCCCTGAGCCTTCTCTTCTCCAGGCTAAACAACCCCAGCTCCCTCAGCCTCTCCTCATAGGACTTGTGCTCGAGTCCCTTCACCAGCCTGGTTGCTCTTCTCTGCACCTGCTCCAGCCCCTCAATATCCCTCCTGAACTGAGGGGACCAGAACTGGACACAGCACTCCAGGTGTGGCCTCACCAGTGCTGAGTACAGGGAAAGAATTATTTCCCTGGTCCTGCTGGCCACACTTCAGAGGTTAGAGAAGATTTATATGGAGTGAGACATACCAGGGAATTATTCAGAAAAACTAGAAATTATCATGGTTTCACCCTGTCTGTTCTTTTTTTCTAATTCTCATGTTGAATAGGTTACAATGAGGTTAGGGACAATGGTAACATGGTTTAACACTCCTACGCTGGAAGCACTTGTCTCACTGTTCAAGGGTGCAGCTGAGACAAGATTCAGACTTTTAAACATCCTTTCCTGCCTTACTGACCATCTGTTAGACTGGGGGCAGGAGACCAACCCTGACACTGACATTGCAACAGAAGACTTCACAACCTAAACAAAGATGTTATTTCTCTGCTTCTGTATGTCCTCCAGTTTGACTAACTGGAATTCACTAGAGTCAGTTTGTACCCACTTTTCCATGATATTTTCCAAACAAGGCTGGTTTTGGGGGAGTACCAATCCTGCAGAGGAAAGGGAATTCGTATTTGCTACTTATGTGCCAGCCACAGCCATCACCTCACGTGGTAGCAATGTATGCACCCCAGAAGACTCTCCCTGTGCCAAAGAGCTCTTACTGCAGCTTTTTAATATCCCCAAAGCTACTCCTCCCTTGTTCTTCTTGGTACCTGGTGGTGTGTACCGTGTCTCAGAAGAGCCTGTGGCTCTCTGGAGCAGCTCAAAAGGTTTATAACCTCTCATTCACCAAGCTCTGCCTTTTGCACCTTGCATGGCTTCCCCAGTTCAGAACTCTGGAGCAAGCAGCAGGGAAAGCAGAGGAATGCATTTCCTTGGAAAGAAGGAGTGGGCATAGAAGGAAAACACTTCTTTCCAGAAGGGCAGGTGCAACCGAGGACCATCCATCTAACCTTTATTCATTCCTCTGTTGTTTTTCTTTTCCTTCTGCCAAAAAGTACATCTATATTGGACCCAGATTCATCTCTGACATAGGTCAGTTTACTGCCAGAGTTACACTGGGGATTAATTTGGCACGACCCGATCTTGGCTGCAATTCAGAAGTGCAAACAGCAGAAAGACAGTACTTTTAAATAATAGTAACAGGCCATGGCAAACAGTATATGCCTGCTGCTCAGTATGAGATCGATAAATCAAATTCAAATGTGAACTTGAAGAGGGCTAACATGAATAGCATGGATACATACTCAAGCAGAATTAGAAATTGTAGAAAATTGATTCCGTATGCATACTGCACTTTCGTAACTTTTTATCAAGTCTGTTGTGCTGTACAAGGATCAGGTAGGGCTCCATACAGCTCATGGTCTTGCTCTCCTTGCTCCTTAGCTGAGCAGGACCACAGTGTCTGATGATCCTGGCGGGCTCTTTGGGCTTGTGTTGTGCCCAGAAGTCATATTGCTGGGAGACTAATCATCCAGATCCTGTAACCCTGCAGCTTCTAATAGCTGACTGTGGTTTAAGCTTGTATCTGGCTTGGATTCACTGTATCAGCATTCACACTACAATGTGAATTCAGTTTATGCACAGCTGAAACTAAAGTGAGATCTACACTTTACCTCACTACAGAAAAAGGTCTCTTATAGGTCTCCTACCTCAGCAGGGTTGTATTAGAGTCATGCAGCTCCACTTGTCTCTCCAGCTGCCTCTTCCTACCTCCCTTTGTCTTTGAAATGTTGGAATGTTGCGTCAATTTTTTCTTCTTTCACAAATGAAGTTTCTGTCCTCTCTGATGAAATAGTTCTCACAAAGGCCTGCAAACAGTCTGGATGAGTGTCAGGACCTCTGCTCCACCTGCAGTATTTCTGGTCCCTAGCTGTGGACTACACTGGGGGCTCTCTACTCTTTGAGGTCTTGCCATCTGTCTTCTCTCTCCTACCCTGTCCTCAGCATCTCTCACTCTACATTACCATCTTTCTCTTCCTGTTTCACAGAAAAATAGACTAAGCCTCTGCAATTCCCTTCTCCCTGTCTTCTGTTTCCTCCATACCATGCTCCCTTTAAACTTCATGGGCACACAAGCCTTTGTTTCTGTGCTGGTGACTCAAACTCCTGCATCTCTTTAGGACATTTCTCCCACATCCTGCCTACTCTTCCCAGTATCTCTGCTTGGACATCCTCTTGTATTAATGAAGATGACAAAGTTGAACTCCATTTCTTTGCATAGTGAATGTTTCTTACTGATGACACCACCAACCACCTTTCCATCACTCTGGTTTGCAAGTAAAGAGAAAAGGAGGATAATTATGTATTTAATTCCTCCCTCTCCTTTTCACATGCATTCAGGTCACTGCAACTACTTTCTCTCTCTCACAGACTTCAGCGTCTTTTCCTTCTGTATATTCACCAGTCACTAGAGCTTACTCTCCAACCAGAGTTCCCCTTCACATGTCACTTCAAATGCTTTTCACTCTAAGGCATTCAGAGCTGGTGAACACCTACTGCGGTCCTCATTTACACACACCCTGCAACACAAACCCCGTACCTTGAATTAGGGGTTTGTTCTAGTTCCTGTGTGACACAAGGAAACTTGCTGCAACAATTTATTTCTGTAGTTAACACGTCCCCATTCACAGCAGGAATCTGCAAAGGCTCCATCAGTTATACCATTGTTGTGTAACTTTATTTTTTATTTATCTTTTTAAGTCTGAGCAATAGGTCTGATACTTTTCTTGCACACGTAGATATCTGCAGTTCTAACCACCAAAATGACAGGCAGCTATACTTTCTCCTGCCCAAAGTTCAGCAAGTAGGGGCAGAGAGACAGCTGTTCACTAACACGAACTATGGTGAGTCGCCCCATACTCCTCCTTAAAGCATGGGCTACCATGTGCTCTCTGAAAGCGTGGACCACTGATACACTGCTATACACCTCAGTGTTCTCCTCCTACTTAGGAATTCCTTACTCCTCTATGCTAATCCTTACAGGTGTCTGAAGTGTATTTCTACAGTCATTATAGCTTCCTACACGTAAGCATTAAATAACCCCACGTTTCTAGCTAAAATAATTCATTTTTCTTTTAATTTTAGTGATAAAAATGTAGCGTTTTTTTCCTTCCCTCACATTTTACAGAATAAGATTTCCAGTACAGTATCATACAAAAGAAACAATCTGACACATTAGAGCTATTCTGCCATCTTTTATTGTGCCTGCAAAGAAAAAAAAATAAGCATGTATTTTTAGCTGACTGTGCTACACAGAACAATCTGATAGCAGAAGCCTGTTATTGTCATTCAAAGGAGCACTTGTTTAACCAGATGCAGTCACGAAAAATTATCTTAAATTTTACAATTCCTATTTTCTAGCGCCATTCCATGCAAAATCCAAATATGCATGTGGTCAATGCATTAAGACCACATCACAGACTGCACCCTATTCCTTTTCTTGAAGACAGATTGTAACAGGACCAACACTTTGGGACATCAGAGCCATCCACAGCAAACCACGTCTCCATCTCATATACAGGGTGATTAAGACTATGCAATACTCTAAGAAGGGTTTACTGTAGGATCTCACGTCCATAACGATCACACTGTGCTCTGCAAAGGGAACCACTGTCCTACGGCAGCTCCTTGCAGGGAAAAGCAATAGCAAGTTGGTACACAGGACAGCAGGGGAGAAGGGAAGTCGAAGTTCAAAATGCATAGATCTAACTGCTTAGGTTCCTCAGGGTTGTGCAGACTGCCTGAGGTCTCGCCCAGAAGATACTTCTCAAGTAGAGAAGGAATTTCAGCACACAGTAAAAACACTTGGTTTGGGTTCTTGTGTCTGGGTGCTTGTGTCTGGGCAAAATTGGGATCATGGGTGGACCTGGGGTGTAGGTGCAGCAAACCAGCCTAAATGTGTGATTCATGAAGGATCACTAAGCACAGTGAACTCAAGGCTGCAGTGCTCCCCTGGCAGTTCCTATTGTGTTCCCCTGCAAAAAACTAGAGGCAGCCCAGGACTCTTTGGAAATCTTTGCTTTTGCCTTTGCCATTTGCTCTGTATTCTTCTCAACTGTTGCATCTGACAGAAAGCAATACCAGATTTGGGGTCCTAAGAGGACTGGACGGAGTAAAAATTGTGATTAATTGTCCTCAGTACTAATTAAACTAATAGTGATCAAAATACGTACAGAAGAAAGGTCAGATGAAGGCTACTGCAACACTGGGATGCAATTACAACTTGTGGGGTAGGAAGTCCCTAAATCACAAAATACCTGGAGGAAGAAAGGAGTATCTGGAGAAGGTGCTGGTGCATTTGCTGACACAGTGGCTGTACAAAGAAGAACCTGCCTAGTGCTGTGGGAAAGTTCAGTCTCATCACTGCTAGCTGAGTGGCATACATACAAGGCAGGCAGTCTGCACTATCCACGGGATCCATGTGACACATCACGTTTCTAGATCTGGGATCAGAGCAATACAAGTCTATTGGAAAAGTGCTTTTTATTTTCCAGTTAGTGAAAATAACCAGCTGAGCCAAACTGCTCAGCAGGGAGAGAACACAAACATAGTTCTTATCCTTCTCAAACGTCTGGCCCTAAACTATTTATAATCCTTCAGTATCTTATTTAACATATGCAAGTAACTGCATTTATTTTTCTACTATTTTTTTTACTCTGCTTTGGACATACTGTCTCTTCTCTCCTAATGTCCACACTGACCAAGAACAGCACTTCATCTAGTTCTCTTTATTTTAGCATCTCATAAGTACTAATGATACCCCAGTGCATGTCTGTAATTACGTATGCTAATGTTCTCTTCCTCCAGCCACAGTGAAAGAGCTATCAGGATATTTGATAAAATTCTGGCTTTCCTAGTTTAGCCTCACTGCCCTTCATGGCTTTTGGCAATATTGAAAGTGAAATACACAGATTAGTAGTATCAGAAAATGAGTATATTACAGGGTATTAAAGAATGTTCATCCGAAATGTCTTTCCTGTGCTGTCACAGTTTATATTCCCTCCTGTTTAAGCAGCGTGAATGATATTGGCTGAGTTTTTTATGACTTGAGGAAAGCAAAACAGACCCAGTAACTATACGAGGACTTACAGGCTGAAGAGGAACAGCAGCCAAGCAATTAATCTCTTCTTAGTACAGGTTATAAGCCTGTATTGGAGTCAACAGAAGGGAACACATATCTGGGTCACAACAAATTCAGTGCAAAGTCTTACCAAAGCTTTCCTAAACTCAAAGTTAGCTTTAAGCATGGCTTTGCCCTGAGTTATCAGTACATGGTTTCCTCTGCCACCTCTTGATGAGAATAGATGCAATCTCCAGCTAAGACCAAGGGACAGATACTGTTACTTCAGCTGTAGCTGCTTAAACTGCCACAATCAATTTTCTGATGGGGATGTCAATGTCCCAGAAGCCAGAAAAGTGAGAAGGGAAACCTCTATACATTAGTCATCACAACCAGAGATTACTGCCAGGCATCATCATGGTTGACTGGGGCAAAGTGAGGAAAGCAGCAGCCAGTTCTCAAGATTTATCTGAGTTCACCTGTCAGCTCTATTCCCAAATATAGCAGCTCTCAATGCTACAGAGCATGCAAGAACTTCTCTCATATTTTCTCTTCCTCAGATAATGCAAAAAGAAACATTGTGAACATTCAGCACATCCTTCGAGGAAGGGATCTGAATAGCACCATTTTGCAGTGGTTATTTAATTTTAAATTTGCAAATATTATTTGCAAAAAAACCACCAAAAAACATTCTGCAGCGAGAGCATGTGCTCAGGGTGTTCCACAGTCAGCAAAGGTGTTGAGATTTTTAGGCTGTGCTAAGGAGGGATGCTATGGAAGAGCAGGCCAGAAATCAGTGATGTGCTATGGTGAGCTGACTGGCTACCAGACAGCCACACAGCCACTCTCTCACTCCCTTTCCCCTCCATAGGACAAAGGGGGAAATTAAGATTAAAATAAGTTTGTGTGTCGAGAGAAATAACAGCAAGATCACTTACCATTACAGCCAGAGGTGAAACGGACTGGACTTGGGGAAAGTCAATTTACTGTCAGTTAGAGTAAGTTTGGATAGTGAGAAACAAAATACTACCCTCACCCCTTATATTCTCCCTGCTCCGAGGTTCAACTTCACTCTTTCATTCCTGATTCCTCTACCTCTGCCCCACTCTGAACAGAGCAGGATGGATGGAATTGTGGTCACTTCACTGCAGTTCCTCTCTCCCACTCCTTTCTCAATGCTTTTCCCCAGGTCTGGTGCCAGTTGTTTCACGGGCTCCAGTCCTTTGGGATAAATCTGCTCTAGCATGGGCTCTCCCCATGTTGCAGTTCCTGTCAGGAGTTATGGTCCAGCATGGGCTCTCCATGCATACCTCTCTTGCATGTTCTCACAGATGTGTCCCCCTCCTTCCTTGCAGTGCTCTGCTGCCCAAACCCTGCTACAAACACCCAGCACTCACACACTTTGAAAAAGAGCTAGCAAAGAGCTACAGGGAAGGAAAGTGATGGAAATTACAGACTCAAGAGAAAGAGAGGACGTCTAAGTTTCAAAAATGTACAGCTAACATGAGACGTGGGAGATGTACGTGCACTAAGAAACAGCATGGAGGTCAGAACTACTTGAGTTCTTGTAGGGACAAAATGAGATCCAAAAGGATGTGTGGGCCGTGCATGATGTATTTTGAAACTACTAAAGCAAATGCCTTGTTTTGCAAACCAGTTAATGGGTAGCTTTGATCTGACCTAACTTCAGATATCTGCAAGGCAAGTGTCTCGATCTGAGCCAGTTACCCTTTGCAGGCAAAAAAAAAAAAAAAACCAAAAACAAAAAAAAAGAGACAGAGGCCCCCAGAGGGTGTGATTCACTTAACCTATTTTAAAGAGATGAGTCACATGCTGGTAGTGCCTAATTCCTCCCTACAGACTATAATGCCAACCAACTTGGATGCACAGGTAGATATATGGATCCTATCTAATATGTCCAATAAAAATTATGTTTGCCATCAAGCTATTTTGGCTAAATAATACGATTAAAAATTATCTCCTGCTTCGGTGTATCAGCCAGCTAATCAACTCCTTTAGGAGGAGGAGCTTTTCCCACAGGCCAGTTTTTGCTTTTAACCCTGCTCATTACAGATCTTCCTCTGAAACTTCTATACTGGACACAGTGTGAGGTACAATAGAGTAAGGACTTTGTTCTGCAGGACTCCTATGCCCTCAGGGTAGAATACAACCATGTTACTATGGATACAGAAGGATGACAGGACCTAAACTATGGTTTATGGTAATACCAGTGCACCTATTTTGAAATGATATTTCTACTGTTCTTCCCTGTTGATAAAGAGAAGTAAAGATGAGTTCTTCGTTCTGATCATTACAGTTCATCAAAATGACCTTGTCGTTGCCTGAAGGCTTTTGCAATGCTGATGAAGTGCTCCTGCTGCAACAGCAGAAAGATGTCTAAATTTGATGTTTCTAGCTCCTTTAATATTGCTTTTCTTCTTGAGGGTATCTTTTACCAACAAGACAGTGTTTGCAGGGCTGAGACAAGCCCTGTTGCTAAGAAACAAATCCCAACTGTGCCTTTAAAAATCTGCCTTTAAACATACAACTCAAGGAAATATTTTTCTTTTTATTACACTGTATTGTGTGTTTTTATTAGGATTTCTTTTAACTTGGCTCTGACTCTTGAGGTTACATTATTATCACAACCTTCTGGGGTAGGGCTTATTCTTTTTCCATTATCTGTACAGTGCCACGGTCATGTACACAGTTGTATAAATAATATATTGTGATCTTAAAATAATAGTTTTAAAATAAGGCCCCCTTTTGTGCACAGTTGTGGTGCAAACAAGAAGGAATACAGTGGAGCCTACTTCCTGCAAATATTGATTAATACTAAACTGTAAAGCACAGTATAAATCAGTGTTCTTTCAGATAGCAAATCTGGGGTGTATCTGTGCTTGCTTGGCTTGGGGTTTTGGTGTGAGTTTTCTTTTTTGCCATATACTAAAACATGCTGCAGTCCCTTCTGTGTGTGTACAAGATAATGTGTAGCATATTTCACAGGCATAAATCAGATCACAGAAACATGCCAGGGAGTAACCAGCACATTCAAACTAAAAACTGCCTTGTCCATCCTACCTGTTTACCATGTTCTCGTTAATGCATGGCACAGACAACACTGTGCTCCTTGAGGAACACAAAGTCCAAGAGCGATTTAGGGGCAGTTCATTAATAACAGTTTTCTTGGAAGAGATTAATGGAAACTAAAGTATGGCTGCATTATTTGAGGCACTGAATTGCAAGAAGTCCATGTAGATTCTCTTGCCAGTTCTGGCACCAACTTCCCAGACAATCTTCAGGTGGTTATCTCCTCTGAATTCTCCATTCAGACTGCAAAGAGTCTAAGTGTGTGACATAACATTCATATCTTAACACTCTTTTCTGTATCATAATAGGTCGAATGTCATCAGCACTCCACAGTGCTACTGAAATAATCAGCAAAGCCCTGCTTGACCACCTACCTGGCATTTCTCACACCAGTAAATAGTGGATTTCTCAAAAAAACTTATTCCAGTGACTGTGATTTAAGTCTATCATGTCATTTACCTATCATTCCTTTTACCAAATACACTAAAGAACATTTACCAGTCTGTGGTGAAGTGTCATAAATACTTAAAACAAACCCACATATGTAGGGGAGAAAGCAGATTAAGCTTTAGGATGCAAGCTAATTTATTTTTAGCTTTGGTTGCTGGCTAATTTGGGAAATACAATTCTCAACGGGTGTCCTGCTTGGTGCTGCAACTTGGCAAGAGTCTTCTCTGGCTTAAAGGGCAATGTAAGAGCTCAGCTCTGCAACTCTTCTTTACAGTAAGTAACACTTATTCACAGGAGCTACCTCAAAGGGCCAGCTCAATGTTACACGAAGCAAAAAAGGTGAGCAGAGTCATAGTTCTAGAGGCTCAACACCACATTGCTCTGCATATTGTGGATTCTCAGTTCTGACAAGTGAGTTGAGCTTTCAATGGGAACATTTTATACCTGTTTTGCGCTGGTTCAAATGACTGCTTGGTGTTCCAAGCAATGTGACCTGGGATCTACAGAGCAACTAAAAAGGGGACACCCCCTTTGTCCACGTTCTGCCTTGGCACACAGAGTAAATGAGCACTGGAAGAACATCTAGTGGATTGAAAGCACCAATGTAAGAGCAGAACATATACACGTGAGACAGATTTTCTCTTGTACAACACACACCATGTTTTAGTTAACACGCAGAAGAAAAATCTTTGGTTCCTTGTCAGTAATACTAAGAGTGGACTGTTACCATTTATTCATCACAGCTTCAGTAAAAGAAGGATTCACTGTGTAGCTTTTGAGCAAGAGTGGTTCCTGGGAACTAATGCTTGGTCTAAATTCCGTTCCCAGCTCCACCATGGGTTTCTTCTAAATATGAGCTGCACACAGCACAAGGAAACAGATCCTCATCTTAATTTTAACTGTGTTGCCTTGAATCCGCCATCCAAAGTGGAAATTCTGAGGCTTAACTCTGCTGGAAACAAGCATTTGCTTCTGGGCACCCTTGTGCATAAGGTGTTATTTGGATCAAGATGGGTTGGTGACACAGAATGGCTGAGCACAGAGTCCTCCCCATTCTGCTGTCCACACTCACAGCATGGTTCAAGCTCTGCTCTGCTCGTGTGCAGCTGTCTACACCTCTGCAGTGTGGGTGTAAAAGGATGCTGACCTTTTGTGGCAATGAACGAGGCAAGGGGCTAAGCCTCAAGACACAAAAACCAGATCACCACGTACAGCTGAGCCACGTAAACAAAAAGCAAGTTAGATCACCACAGGGAGTCAACTCCAAAGGAGTGTCAAGAGAAACCATTTCCACATTGTTTTTGTAGGAGGAGCAGGAGGACTGAATGAGATAAGTACTCAGGTGCAAGTCAATGTATGAAATTACATTCTGGCTTTTAAGAGAGAAAATGAGAGAGCATTTTTGTACTCACAATTGACAATGACTGTAGTCCCTGTGCTCTTTTCTCTCTTTTACATGAGACAAGAAACCATCCCACCAGCTCTCTGCAGCCACAATGAAATTTCAGTAGGAGGGAAAAAAAATCTCGTGATGCTGAGTCTAAAACATGGTTTTTGAAAAAGTTTAGTGCTTGTTTTGTAAAAGCCTTGCTAAGCCTTCCCTGGTATCGATTAGTTTGTTGGGTGCAGAGCTAACGAAGAAAGACATGCAGCAGAAAAACATTATCATCCTTGCACTACAGGTAGGAAGATCTGGCAATGCTTTCACAAACAGATCTAGAGAGGTAATGTGATGGCCAATCCAGAGAATCCACACTAATCAAATTGTCTAACTACATCAGAGTCAATGTTCCAACTCCTTCGATGGATTACTTGGTAACTAGCCTGGTGCAAATGAGTTTGGAAACGGGTCTGATTTGTTGCAATCATTTCACAAAGACAGAAGGAAAGTATGGGGAACCACGACAATCCCAGAGCTAGAGAGGGATTTTTTTCTGTCTACACCTCACGAATGTCTCTAATTTTTGACCAGTCCTTTCTTACAGTCCTAAACTCCTTGTGAACCCCTCCCACTAACACAGCAACTCCAGAGTGTGTTGCAGGGCAATGAGAGTTTCATGTCCTTACAGCTCCTATGTATATGTAGATCCAAGGAGGTACAGCTCTACTTTTAACTGGAATTTAGTCTTCAGATTCTTGGAACCAATTTTCAGTGGAAAAGAAACTTAAAGCCACCTGACTCCAAAACAGTGTTTGCAAGAAAACATGGGAAAAAAAAAAAAAAATTTACAGAGAATATAAATACATACACCTTGACCCAAGAGCTTATTTTATCTTAGTATAAAGANTATAAATACATAGACCTTGATCCAAAAGCTTATTTTATCTTAGTATAAAGAACCCAGTCCAGATCACTACTGCTGAGATGTCTGACTTTATGGGCCTCTCTGCATAGTGATTTCTGCCCTGTCAAGTTGCCATCTCCTTTCCCCCCACAGCATAGCAAATACAATGTTGGATAGTCACATACAAAATATCATGTTTATGGAAATCAAATTGTCATGGCAACAGAAGAGGTCTTGCAAGTATTTTAAAAATAGCGAATTAACAAAACCAACTTATAAAATCTAAACCCATTCTTTTGTGAGTATACTTAAACAGATACAACAAATGGTTAGTTATCTATTTGTTAGTCTTCAACAAATTCCAGTTCTTCAAAGGCTTATTAACACCAACACTTAGTAAAAATGTACAAACATTTTTTAAAACAACATTCTTATTTGGTTCAATTGAATTTTTCTCCAGTACAATCACAAGATTAATTTGACCATTTAGCCCTTTTACATTCTTTACAAACTTACTTGTGTTTTAACTGAAATAAAATTATTATCCACAATTTGTAAGTTTTGTGTAGATATTCTTCAATGCTTGTGGCCAACTAAGAGTTCAGCCTAGACAAAGGACAAGCTGGTGAGATGCTGGATAACGATCTGTCACACGTATAAATTCATGTTCCAAAGGATGGCAGCCTTAGAACCCTGCAAAGTTCCTTGTGTAAGCATTATTACAGAAGTTGGAAATGTAGCACAGGATGAACCCCTGCAGAGAATGTGATTATGTTTCCAAGAGTTCCTCTATCGATTGTGTTCACCCTTTCCTCTAACAAGATTTGACCATGATCCACTCCAGGCACATCCTTTGGGTATGTTTATACTGGAATTTTTAATTTAAGTTAGTATATTGCCCAGCAGTTCTCGTCAAGCATCTCATTTGTATTTACTAGTCTGGATAGTTCATGATCATATGCTTAAAGACATGGGTGTCCATGGTTTTGTCTAGTGGGTCAGAATTGTAAGTTAGTTAACAAAATGTATCCTCTTTTTTAAATTTAAGAGCTCGGTATAATATTGCCATTCTTCAGTCAGCTGAAAAATCATGACTCAGGTTTTCCAAAACTGAGATCATTTGAAAAAAAAAAAAAAAACAACAATTCATTCTTTCTTCCCCCAGTCTTCCCTTTTTTGGTTTTTTGGGTTTTGGGTTTGTTTTTTTTTTTTTTTTTTTTTGAGACAAGATCATTATCTTCAAATCCTGCTCCACGGCCATAGGAGTTAGATTTTTTCTTTTCCTGAAAGCAGAGATTCTCATCTAATCAAGAGCCTCGGGGGACAGGGTTCTAAGGAAACACCAAATATTGTGTTAGTCGGGATTGCACTGCAAGGCCTTTTGAGGGGCTGTCAAGTAATTAGAAATTGTTTGGTCTGTAACTCCTTTGGAATGGAAACACTGAGCTTTGAACTGCCTTTATTACAAGGACTACATTGTAGGAGGAAGAAGCATGAGAGCAGCTTTTAAGTGGTAAGATGGAGAGAAAACAAACTGTGGGAATAAGTATTTTAAATCAAATATTCAAGTTCTGTCCACTTATTTTTTCCTTGACTCTACACAGAATGAAACCTAAGTTTATAACATCAGAAATCAACAAGTGAAATACAACTGGGTTGAACAGCATGTGATTGTTCTCAAGTCCTGACAGTGTTTTCATTTTGGGGCTCCCTAGTTTGTAAAAATGCTCAAAAACCCTATGAGGAGGAAGAGGGGTTAATTCCTTCCTTTAATGAAAAAGCTCCCAACCTTCAGCAGAACCAGGGAAGCCGAGGTTTCACATTCCTGCAATCTCTAAAGCAAGCTCAATGAACACAAACGTTTTTTTCTCAGGTGAGGCTGGGCCCGTGCTGATGCCACGTCCTGGGTCTGACTTGGATTCAGTGATGCTTAAGGTTGCTGTGTGCTGCTGTCTCCAGCTCCTTGCTAGGGAACGCTGCTGCCACACCAGCTTCCCTACATGTGCATCGCACCATGACTGCTCCAGGTCACAGATCAACATCTGAAAAGCAAATGAGCTCTAACTGCAGCTTCAGGTAAGATGTTGGACTGACCTGGAGTAACTTCCAGCAGAAGTTGTGTAAGGCACAGATAATGTTTTTAATTGCCAGTGAGGTTTGCCAGATGCCAGAACTTTTATACTAATAAAATGCCAAGAACCGGACATAGGTACAGCACTCTAAACTGGCTTACCTTCTTTCAGATATGGTCTGGAAGGAACGTCCTGTGCGGAGCAGCTGAGGACTCTGGGCTTGTCTAGTTTGGGGAAAAGGAGAGTGAGGGGTGACCTCATTGCTCTCTACAGCTTCCTGAGGAAGGGAAGTGGGGACAGAGATCCTGATCTCGTCTCCCTGGGATCTTGTGATAGGATGCATGGAAATGATTCAAAGCTGCACCAGGGTAGGTTCAGACTGGACGTTAGGAAGCATTTTTTTACCGAGAGGGTGGTCAAATACTGGAACAGGCTTCCTATAGAGGTGGTTGATGACCCAAGTCTGTCAGTGTTTAAAAGGCCTTAATAACATGCTTGAACTTGGTCAGCCCTGAGTTGGTCAAGCAGTTGGACAAGATGATCATTTTAGGTCACTTAGAACTGAAACACTCTCTTCTGTGATTCTGTGACCATCATCTTTGCACAGCGCTCCAACCAAGTTTGCACACATCCACTGTGGTGCTGCAACTGTGTAACTTTAAATTTGTAAAGTTCTGAAATTAAGACAGTCCAAAAACAGAAGAGGGAATGTTATATGTCAGCTTGATTTTATATCTCATAGAAAGTAAGAAAAGAAGCTCTTTTCTTTTTTTTCCTTTCCAGGTTACCTCTAAATGTAAGTTTTCATAAATCAGTTGCAGACTCCAATCCCTTTTAAAAACTTAAGGACTATTTTAGGATTCCATTAACCATCCAATCATTTGTTTCTCCATGAAATTCAAAACTGGATAGAGATTCTAAAATTCACCTTTGTGCTTTGTGCCAGCCACTGCCACCTACGGGTGTGTTTGTGTTCAGGGCGCTGCACACAATTTGATGGGTAAGAAAGAGCCTGAGGAACCTGGTTGCTGCTTCCCACTCATCTATGGATGATCCTGAACAGCTCCACAAACGCTGAATGCTCTTTTCATGGTGGAGAGAATAAATGGCAGCAAATGCTGCAGGCAATGGTGCTTTATCAGACTTTGTAAATCACACCCACTGATTCAGAGCAGGAGAACAATTCACGTCTATCCTGCAACCCAGGCTAGCCAAAATTCCTTTCATTCATTTGTTCTCTTGCTGTGAGAAGTTCCAGTTCTTTTGCCTTCTCACCAAATCTCTGTGGATGTACTTTTCTCCCCCTGGACTTGATTCTCTATTTTCCCCCATGTCACACCCTTTGTCTGGAACAGCTTTCTAGACTTAAAATTCAGTTGGTTTACTTGGTCATTTAACAGCTCTTCTCTGCTGTCTGCTCCCACCTTCACTCTTAGTCTTCCTGTACATCTGTCCAAATTGCATTAAATGACAAACACAATTATAAGATGCTGAGCAAACCCTGTCTCCTTACGTGTTCATTAAGTAATGAATACCTCCACAGAGCTGCTTCAACCACAGCAGTGAACAAAAACCACTGAACAAAAATGTCCCTGGCCATTTCTTTTGTCTTCTATTTTCATGGAAACAGAAGGCATGAGGGAGGTAAGAGAAACTTCTCTGCATTTTAGCTGGTCTGGCACTGACAGCAATTCAAAGGCAGCACCACTAGGTCAGTGCACAGATTGACAGTGAAATGAACCAAAAAGTAATTTTAAATGCAAGTGGAGCTCAACAGCTGACTTTTACCAACTGTAACAAGTGGAGAGCAAAAACTAACCAAAGGACATAAACAGTGCTAAATATTTGGAGTGTGATTTGAAGCTGTGGTCATGAACAAGGCCCTGTTGTGCTTTTGCTGGGTATGCATTTGTAAAGCAAGGCTCACAGGAGGATGATGAGCATGACAGCACATACTTGTGTGACCACTGTGGCTAAGCAGATGCACTCGGGGGAGGGATCCAGAGTTACAGACAGGAAAGGGAGGAATAAGATTATATTAAGTATTCAGGCAAGTGTGGGCAAAGCAGAAAGCAGATTTCTTCCAAAAATACATAAGGGCATGCCGTTGGACACTGGATTAAAACTGAGGGGCCACATCAAGTCCCTCAGCAGAGGGACCTGTTTTTGGTTTGTTTTTTTTTTTTGCTGATCAAGTACTCTGGCTGGAGTTGTCTCAACCAAGGAGCTACAAACCTGAAATACTTTGGCATTTACTGAGATTACAAATTATCCATGAATCTCTTATGAGTTTTCCAAGCTTGTTTATCATTCTAGATGGTCCAGACACTTCATGGCACAAAGATATTCCAGACTACCCTGTGCTGGCAAGATCATTGAGTGACTGTTCAACACCATCAGCCAAGGAAGTTATATAACATATTCAGATTTCTCACTTAAATCTCTGTTGTTAAAAAAAAAGAAAAAAAGGAGGAAGTCAATGGCCTTCAACATACTGACAAGAACAAGGCCTTGCAGGTGCAGAAATCTGAGATCCAGTTGTTCCTGTGGCCGACTTTACCTCACTGAGGATCATCTACCGCACAGCTGGTAACACTGCTACCAGCAATGGAGCAGTAACCTGGATGCACACATTTTATCACAGGTCTCGTTTTCCACCTTGCACAAGCAGACGAACAAATTACCATAAAGAACTTCTTGTCCTTTTCAGTGGAAAATACAAAACCCAGCAGGGTGAAGTCTACTGGCAAATAAGTTTGCTTTGTTTAATTATGTTCCCATGAATAAATAGCTTGTTTCTGCAGACTACCGGCAGTCTATGCATCACAGGCTGAAAGGCAATGTTAGCTAAAGAATTGCAACAGTAAAGTTCACGAACACAAATTCATATAAACACTTGAGAAAAACCTTTGTTTTCCTCAAATGAGCTTGTAAATCACACAGATTCATTGGTTTGCATGTCTATAAGAAAAAAATAATTCAAAAGGATCATAAATACCAAAGCAAGTTTGCGATTTTAACGCATAGATGTCTAAAAGCCCTAATTTTTTTTTTTCAGTGTTTTCCTACTGTAGATAAGAAAATCTGGTTTTTCCCTTGAAATTCTTTGTTTCCATAATGAAGGCAATGGATGTTTGCTTGAGCCATCTATTTACCATTCCAAGCACAAAAATAAAACGGTATTGATAATTTTATGCAGACCTTATCCCTGCAGCTTTCTCAAGTGTTGTGTTCTGTACTTCTGTTCAGCTCTTTGGAGAGCTCATTCTGCTCGAGAGAGGCATGGTGTCTAACGAGAAAATGCTTGGCTTCCATAAATCGAACATTAAAGCAAGCCATATTCACACAGCTGAAGGTACAGTCCTTGAACTCTATCAAGACCGAAGCAGAATAAACAGATGGCAGAAGACTCGTGACAGGGAGCTGACACACCCAGGGACAGGAGAGCTGCACTGTGGAACTGTGGAGGAAAAAAGTTCAGTGGGCTGGGAATCACCCCTTCTTTCTCTAGCTGCTGTGAGAGGCTGTCACTCATGATCTCCTCCACCGGCTATTTCATGGCACATGGGTGGCTGCTCTCCTATCTTGCACTAACATAATTTCACGCTACGTATTTCAATTACTCCCTGCATAAAAATAGTACACATGTATAATTCAGGCTGTGATCCAAAAGTCCACCCCCTTCCTGACAGGAGGGATTAATCTTGGAGAATACCTCATACTTTCAGATAATTTCACTCCCTTCTCACATTTCCCTCAAGTTCTCCCCCTTCGTTTACCCCCTCCCACACACGTGATGTTGAGAGAAGGAAAAACAGATAGGAAGGAGGGCAAGATTCCCATGTATCAGCTCAGGGAATGACAGGGAGCCAGATCCTCTCCCACGCTGACTGGCACACGGCAGCTCCAAGAGAACACAGTCTGCCAGCTAAAGGGCATGGCCAGCCCCTTGTCTCAGCTGCCATCTGCAGCACGCACCGGCTGGAGGTGCACACTGCTCAATCCTGCGGGAACCGGATACCCCACCATTTGTCTCTGCTGAGATCATCATCTTCCATTCTCCAGAGTTCATCACGGCATGATTTGGCCCTGGTGCTTCAGAGCCCAGAAGCCCAAAGCCAGAGAAGAGGTTACGGTGTCTGTGGCTCAGGGCACCTCTGGCAGAGCTGGAACACTGGTAGCCAAGGCACGATGGCTTTTGCCACAGGACTCGCTGAGTCCTGCCTCTTCTTCCTGTTGTACTATCTGCTCTTTTCATGAACCTGAGCTAGGGACACCTTCATTACAGCTCAGCCCTACAGCCCTAGAAGACACAGATGAGAGCAATGGACCATGGAAAACTGATCCAGAACATCTCCAAGGGCTTGCTTCTATCGCAGTGAATGGAAGCAAAGTGTAATTTCAAGGCTGGTCCGCAAAACAGATTACAAGTAGCTGGGCTAATCAAGCTTTTTACATTGTATTTGGCCTGAATTTTAAGTTTCGGCAAGGCAAAAGTTAACATATCCTCTGGGTATGAACGAATTCCTATGAGTCTTTTGTAACATATATGGAAAGAGTAGTCAAAACCCAGTATGCAATGCATCTCAAAACCTGCAGTTCTGTGTTACTACATAAAACTCTGACAAACTATGAAAAAAATAAAATTACTATAAACAAAGAGAGTGTTATGTTTCCTGTCCAAATGGAGCACTACTGCAAAAACATAAATAGCATAAAGGAAAAAACAAACTGGATATTTAAAAATTCTCAGATTTCACCCTCACAGATGACTTCCATAACATAGGAAAGATAAATTAACTAAAAAATATAGAGACCTTCAGATGCTGAGAAGAGTGCCTGAGGAATTGGTAGCCTGAATCAGAGTACAATTTCTATTTGGATATGGCTGGTCTGAGGTACTGGGCACTAATGAAAGCCTCAACTGCACCCGTCTCCAAGCAGTGGAAAACTTGGTTTATTCAGTGTTGACCCACATTCTTGCCAGTTTCGATTGTTTCTGACCCTTCATTGCAATCGCGCTGCAGAGTCTACACATGAATGACAACTAAATGCAAAATGATAAGGGATGAATTCAGGGACTGAAAAATAGAGAACTTCCATTACCACCTAAACACAATCACACTCTCCACCTCAGCAGGCAGAATATACAGCAAGCCAGTGAAACATCATTTTACCGTGTTATAAATCTGGAATTGATGGGAATTTTGTCATTTACCTCACAGAGAACAAGCTCACAACCTTCATGTGAATAATTCATGCCACTACAAATCTTATTTATTTTTATAAATGTTGCTCAGTTCATTGGGATTGCTGAAATGCAACAATGACACAAGATCTCTTTTTACCTTGAATATTCCTGCCAGTAGATTTGTGTTCCTCCTGTTTCCCCTTGTGTGTGGGCTACGTGATATAAGACAGGATATGGCTGAGATTGTAAACAGCTTCATTCTAGTCAGGTATATTATCTCAGAGTAAATTTTCCATCAAAATGCATACGCTATTAGCAGCTTCTTTAAGAGAATGGTTCATTTATGCATGAACTAAGTGCCATGATTTGCATACAGAGCTTGGGTTGCATCTCCAAAACTGCATTTCACCAGCCTGTGGGAATGCCACATGGAAGGATTTCTTTTGATTTGTAGTTTGTTTGTTTTGCTACTTTTTCAACAGGGTATAAGTAGAAACAACGGTATAGACAGCCAGAAAGCACTACTGAAATCAGCATACTAAACACAAACCAAGTTTAATAAAAATCTCCTCCTGTTAAAAAAAAACAAAATGGAATTAAAACCATTTAAACCAATTAAAACCATTAAAACTGGTGGTCCAGCCAGTCAGTGATAACACAGTCACATGGCTGCAAAGTCCAGATTCAACTCTCAGTCCTTCAAGTCAGCATGGACTGCGACCCTACACGCTCACCTGTGCTATCTGCTGTCCTTGTTTAGACTCCTTCTGTGTGAGGGAAGGCACAGCGCTGGTACTTCCAGCAGACCTGCAGCAGCAGCCAGAGCAGAGCTCTGGGCAGATAACCACACTTCCAGCTAATTCTGACATGAGGATGTCTCATGGGCACCTACCCCACCAGGCTGAAAGAAGAACACCAAGGGTTTTTCTAGTGTGCTGCAAAAAGCAACACAGTATGAAGTGTAAGATCATTCAAAGGAGGAAAAGGGCATGGTAAGTCAGGGTTTTTTCTCTACGTCTACAGTGAAGATGTAGTGTCTTCAATGCCAACAGAAAAGTACATTCACTTTGAAAACTCTGGCTTTGAACATCTCTCTCTGAAGATGGTGGGAAAGTAAGTGCTAAATAACAATAACCCCTTGAAATCACTCAGCTCGAGAGTTTCTCTTTGATTCATCACTCCAGGTTCTTCAGGTGGCTGCACACAAGGGATGTGCAAACAGCACACCGGAGCACAATGCATTGCATCTGGAAGCACACATAGCAGTGCCAGTCCTTCCACAGCAAAACCCTGGGCGTATTTCAAAAGGTACGAGCTTTCCTCTGGAATACATCCACAGGTTCAGAACAACCACACTGGAGTAGTAATGGCTTGTACATGTTGCTCATAGTGTACCACTCACACTTAGGTAATACTTTAGAATTGAGAAGAACTTTCAGAATTTCATATTTGTTAAAGAATTATGCCACCTGATACACATGATGAAAATAAAAGCAGGGCAGTAGCTCTTCAAAAGCAGGCCCAGGTGGGGAATACTCCCCTATCACAGGGAAGGCTTCTGTGGTGGCCACAGGAGCAGAAATAGCAGCCAGGAATAGACTGTGAGAGACTCGAGGTATGGATTAATCAGGGTTTTATTTTGGCTGGAGTTTTGTAAATGTGATTGCTTTGCTTGCAGCTAGAATACCTGTATTTAGCCTTACGGGTGCCTTTGTAGTGTTCAAACTCTAGGCTCCTGTTGCAGCAAGCATTTCCTAATTAAAAAGGAGGAAAGGGAAATATAGAGATATAGAGGGACCCGTAGCCACAGCTTAGGGATTCGTTACCTGAGCCGCTCACCAGTGATTTAGTATCGAGAAGCCGTGAATCCACAGTTTTTCAGGGGTCTCCTTAGGAAACGCGGGAAGGTGGGCTTTGAAAGCTCGCCCTAGCTGGCGAGCGATGCGGTCACTGTAGGCTTTGGTCCTCTCTGACTAAAATCACAGTTCCCGAGAGCCCGAACAGCCGAAGCCCTTCTCCTAAAGCGCACGATTCCCCGCCTGGCGAGAACGGAGCGGCCGGAACGCGCGGGGGATGCTCAGCGCCCGGGGCCGGGGAATTCACTTCCCCTGCCGCCCAGTCACGGAGCGCTGCCCCGCTGCCGAGAACGGAGCGGGGTCGGGCGGCTGCCGCAGCCCCGGTCCCTGACTGCCGTCCGGGGGAAGCGCGACCCTCGCGGCCGCTGCCCTGCGGCTCCCCGAGGACCCCGCAGGGCGCTGCCCCGGCCTCCGACGCAAAACTTTCCGCCGGGGCGCAGGGGCTCGCTGCCTGCCTCCGTCCATCCATCCATCCATCCATCCATCCATCCCTCCCTTCCAGCGGCGCCGTCGGGGGAAGTTGCCGGCGCGGCGGGGTCCGGCACCGGGCGAAGCATTGGCAGAGGGGAGAGGGCCCCCCCGCCCCGGNCGGCTGGGCTCCGCGGCCGCCGCGCTCTCGCCGTCCTTGGGCGAGGGATCCATGGCCGGCGCGGCGGAGCCCGGCGGGACCACAGCTCCCGCCGCCCGGCGCGCTCCCGCCGCCG
>VXAY01007338.1:1201139-1239225 GCA_013399855.1 Oxyruncus cristatus
CCCTCACTGGGATGGATCCCGGGAGCCTTGCGATCCGCGCTGCTTCCCGGACCGCTTCCCGAGGAGCGGGAGCCTGGAGGTGCGCGCCCCTGGCCAGGCTGCGAATCGCGCTGTCCCGCCCGGGCAAGGAGGGGAGAGCGCAAGGAGCTGTCCCGTTCTCCCTCTGGGAAGGGAAGGAGACAGCTCCGCGCGAGGGAGCGCAAGAGCCGTGTAAAACAGCGCCTCGTGCGCTTTTTAAAAACAGGTGTGAGAAAAGGTGTAAATTAAACCCGCACGTTTATTGTTTGAAAATCCCTGTGGTAAGGAGGAAAGGGGAGGAGAGCCACAAGAATTGGAAGGCAAAGGAAAATATATCTCCGGAGAGCTAGTCGCATCCTGGGACAGTGTGAAAATCTGTCTTAATTCCTCGGCACCACGAGGGTAAACACGCCTTTGTAGGACTGGTCATTATTGTTCAGTTCACAGACTGAAATGGTGACAGAACTTCAGCGTGTCTGTAGCTAAAAAAGATAACGAGGTTGGTCATTGCAGATACAGTTCAGCTGAGAAAACAGAAAAAAATATTAAAGGCATTAATCTTGATATAAAATGTAAGTGTGACATGTATACAGGGTCTTTGCACGAGAGTCTGTCTCTTATTGTACATTTTTAAGCTGTGTTTTGCCAAGGAATTCCTGCTAGGAATTTAGATTCCAAAGGAAATCTTGAACTACTTCATATATGCCACTGGGATGCCTCTTGACAAATACATGATTCAATAGTTTAATAGATTCCAATACAAATTAATACAAAGAAAGAGTTATACCAACTAAATGATAGAGATCCAGAATCCTCTTTCTACGTTACATTTTTTTTATTTTTTCTATTCACTGGGTTCTGAACCATAAAAACATAGACACACCATGTAAAAATCTCTTATTTTTAACAACAGGTTTCCTTTGCTTATTTTTGGAGTGCCTTTTATCAAAAAAAACTTCTGACTTTTTTGATTAACCACAAAATTTAGACATGTTCCTGGAGCATATTAGCCAACCTGGCTTTTTTTTTCCTTGGTTTGTTGTTTGGGGTTTTTGTTGTTGTTTTTTGTTGTTGTTGTTGTTGTTGTTTTATGGTGACATTTGTTTCTATCAAAATAGTTCATGACAGCCTATTATATTCCCTAGACAAAAAGCTATTGGAGGGCTGCACCTTTCTCTTGCTGAGATCTGATGTAACTGTTATGAAGTTTAACATTCTGCACTGTTGGATCAAACCACAGTCAGATGAGAAATCTTTATGGTATGAGTATGGGCTAATTAGAGCCTGTACAAAGCAGAATCCACAGTTGGAACACTATCCAATAATTTACAGTGATATCATTCTCCATAGGTTCTGGAAATCATGTGTGGGTGAGCCCACATTACCTACAGTAAAAGCAAGCAAAAGGCCATTGTGAGAGTAGCCCAAATAGAAGATCAAAGACTAAGATTAATTAAAACAATATTTTGTCAGAAATGCTTAATAACAGGTTGTGCTTTTATGGAACATTTCCTTGGAATATCTCAAAGCATTTGACAAATGTGAGTTAATTCGTTTGCTTCTTTAAGATTAGCTGGCAATATGTGAGTCTTCCTCTACCCACTATTAAAGTGCAACCGCTTCTAGACCGAACCACATCATTAATTCTGCACTGCCAGTGTTCATGGAAGTTCTCAGGCGCCTAAGGCGAAAGTTATGACTGCCTCGGAGTGTATTAAGGATACCATCGTGTAACAAGTTGTGACATTTCCAAGCTTTTCTTAAACAAGCGAATTGGTGGCAACGTTACTCTGCTGCGATTGTTCCACGCTCCCCAAGCGGAGCGTGACAGACACGCAAACCATCTCACTTGCTTCGCTGTGACAGAGGAGACAAGAGCCTGTGTGCTGGAGAGCTCAAATGGGGAAAGACAGTCACTAATTACGAGGTGTGCTGGGACCTAGGTAAAAAATGTGACCCAGGGCTGATTTTTTTTTTTTAAGTGAAAAGAAGGTTGTCATTTCTAAAAAGCAGTAATATGTGTGAGTATTCAGAGTACTCGTATTTCTTCAGATTCGATCTTTAAAATTTTCATTTCGCTTCTCAGCATGAAAACAGCTCACAGAACTGACACACATAACATTATTTGTCTGCAGTTGAGACAAAAAAATGGTTTAAAAAAAGACAACCCCAAAAAACCTATGAACAAAACAAACCTGAATCCAAAGTGCTGTTTCAGAACATGGAAATCCCGTGGCACACCAGTGTAGCATGTATTGATACGCAAGACTGGGGACACATCCTCCTCCAGACTTCTCTCTGGAGAAGTGCTGCAGTTTTAGGAGTGCTGTAAAACTGAAGGCAACAGTTGCTGCTGTGCTTCAAGGTTGGGCACTTGAGAAGATGAGATCCCTTAACCTCCTGGATGTCTGGGGAAAGAGTAGCTGGTGTTGGCCCAGGTAGCAACAAGGTCACAGGACCTCCTGCGAGTGGGTGAGCCTTCCACACCCTTGTAGCTTTTAAACCCTGAGGAGTCTGGCCTCCGACTTCCTCCAGTCTTGCGAAGAGTACCTGTAGTTTTCAGGTCCTTGATAAGCAAGCATGAACAGAGAACCTGTTTGACAAATAGTCCTGACTTAACGCTGTCAAGACTTAAGACGGACCTTCTGACTGACAGGAGCTGGTGGTCTTATTGTGAAGCCTTTGTGGTTGGTTACATGGCGTGTGGATGTTGCTGTGGGAAGTAGATGCTGTAGTTCCGTATGAGTCAGGCCTGCAAGGTGTGGCTCATGGCCACCAAGCCAGCCAGTCAGAGAAGGCTAATCATCCAGCTGAGAGCAGAAGAAGGGCCTTTATTGTCACTAGCTGACCATAACTAGCAGTTACAGTCACTAGCTGACTTTCACAGAGCTGTGATATGAGATTGTACAGTTGGAGTCTTGCCCTTTGTTGGATTTCCACAGTGGATAACCAAGCTGTATTTCAAAGATTTTGCAGGTTTGAACACTTTGAGCTATACACTAAAGTGTAAGGGAAGTGCTGGTGAGTCAAAGGGAACTTTAGATCAGTTGGTTTTGTGAGTTTGCCCTACAGCTGTTTTCTTCTTTCCCTGCTTGTACTAGTATTTGAGTTGTTTTTCTGCAGTCAATGGAGAATTAGAAATCCTGCAAAAGGAAGGGACAGTGCTTCTCTGTTACAGCGCTCTGAGGACTGGGCACAGTTTACGTCTGACTTTGGAAAGGGGAAAAAATCTGCAAGCTGAATACCAGTGACATACCTCCAGTAACCAGGGGTTCATCTATTTTAAATAAACCCCACTCCCAAGTTCGGGTCCTTTCCAAAACAGTCTTAAGTATCCTGCAAGTATGTTAAGAGAGATACAAAAATAGATGCAAACACAAATCATTAGCACTGTTATTAACAGAGACAATAAGGAGCCAAGCAGAGCTACAGCTCACTGGCAATTCCTGGGGGACAGGAGGAGCCCTGCAGTCTGCACTCCAGTACACCAGTGTAAATCCAGCATGGCTCCACGCTTCGTGACTGAAAGCAGAGCTTGGTTCAAGGAGTACAGCTTTCTCCTAGCAGAAGAGATCAATTAATTCTGTTCATGTGCAGGAGGTTAGAGTTATTGTACCACTGATGTCTGTTATTAGAAAATCCATTGTATCAGCTGAAATTGGGGCAGGACTAAGCCCCGTCTCTTCACAGAGACAAATGCAGCTCTGTGCAGAGGAACAGCTTATTTGTTAAGTACTACTTTTGGCTCATGTCAGAACAGAGTCTTGGGACTGTCATGGTACTGAGACCTCATAAATTGTTTTCATCTGATACATGTCAGACAGTCACATGAGATTGGGTTTGACTCAGTGAGCTTTTTCTGGTGCAAATGAGAGCTACACTTATTGCTGGCACAGTACGTGTGAATATATCCTGACCACACAAGACTCCAAACTAGTCTAATTGCAGACTTAAAAAAAGAAAAGCATTCTTTGTGTTCCGTTGTGGTGGAAATCCTGCATTGATTTCAGTGGGAGCAATAGTAGCCTCATATTTTCTGCTACTTTAGTTTGTGAAAAAGAAACCAGGAAATCTTTTTTCTTCCTATAAATTTTTATTGGATTAAGACTTTTAATGGTGGTATTTACAGCTGCACTCTTCCATGTCTTGAGAGTATGTGATGCTGTGAAGATCCCCAAGAAGTGCTTAGGACTCAAGGACAAATCTGTTCCCCTGGCTTCTGCCTTCCTTTCCAGGCTTCAGTTAAAGCATCCCTTCATCTTTAGAGCCTGTGCACGATGAATTGCAGTTATTTCTAGGAAACATGAGGATCTCATCACGATGCTCTGCATGTTTTAATGCGTGTAGCTGGGTTTCTTTCTTCCTGACTCGGTGTTCATGCAGTTTTTCTTCCTCCAAACAGCGTTGGACTGTTACGCATTGTCCCCATGTGTCTGTGCCAGGCTCTGTAATATCCCCCAACCTTCCCCAATGTGAACTGTATAGCCCAGAGAGGAAAAATCCACAGTAAGTACATTCTCCCAGTTTCTATACTGAGAGAAGATAGTCAGGAAAATCCGTCCTTATCATGACAATGACCAGATAGGTGAGGAAAGAGAGCAGGCACTAGAGAAATATAGACATTCTATGGTGGCCCAAAGCAATTCTGCCGGCCCAAACTTTTTTTTTTTCACCCCTCTTTTGAGTCATGCGCACTTGACCTAAAAGTAGGGTGGATACCCCAGTCACAGTGGCTGCAAACCCCTGTGTATCCATCAAATATGCAATGATACTGAAAGGCATGTTGTTATCCTCTACCGTGTATCACTTTTGCAGTCCAGTGCCAGCCACGAGGGGCTCCTCCCACATAAGCACATCAGGTGGGTCTAGTACTGTCTTGTTACGGAAAATGCCTTCTGGCAGCAAGTTAGATGTCAGTTTTCCTGGTGTTTGAGAAGAGAGGTGACCTTGAGCTAGGGTAGTTACTTTAAATTCTCTAGTCTCTATCTTCCTGCATTCCAGGATTTCCAAGAAATGTGAGATATGAACACATCTGGAGCTTATTCCATTGATCGTTGCACCCCAGCTTTAAGTTTGGGTCTGTCTTCAGTTCAGTTGTGGGTTGCTCTGTTAGACTAGTATGGCTTAGGCTTATTGTCAACCTTCATCTGTCCAAATGATTTGGCAGCACCTCTAGAACAATTTACAGTGCCAGAGATTCATTCTGGAATTTACCTGTGACTGTTACAGGTTAACAAAGATTTAACCTGCACTGAAACCTTCATTAGTGTAAGGCAGCTGCATCATGTAAGACAAAGATAACCTGACTAGAATCAATTTTCACCCTGCTTGTCCTCTAACACCAACTGCTTGTCAAACCTATGTCCTTTGCTCTGAATTGTATCTCGTTGATATTTTTCTGCTACTGAAATGATGTTCTTCATCCCAGTCTTGCTCTTGTTCTTCCGTGTCATGAAGTCTTTTGGGTGGGAATGAACCTGAATGAGAAAGTTTATGGGCAGATCTTAATTCACCTCCAAACATTCACCATAATCTGTAGGAAAGGAGATCCTCACTCTCTTGATTCCAAGCTATCTCTATATTTTTCCTCGTTTCTTTTTGTCACTGAAACAAACATACTTATGGAAAACATCAGGAAGGCTATAAACACCAGCAGCTACCAGTGTCACAGGTGGTGATCTTGTGGCACTGGCCATTTGTTTTACTGCTGATCATTTTTTTTAATAGTCTTGAATGTCTCTATCTTCATTTAAGCTTCTGGAGATTCACTTTAACTGTTGAAAAGTTTCTTTTTCTTCTCGGTGTAACCTCATTTCCCCCTTTTACAGCACCTTCCTCTTGAAACTTTCTACCTTGTAGCATACCGTAGCACTTTGTTATTGATTCAGCATTCCTGTCCACATCCATCATTTTCTTTGATTTAAGCAGTTCTCCCCAGCATGAACTAATTATTATCACAGGCATTATGTGATGCTCCAGGGCATTCATTTTTTTGTAAGTGTGGGCAAGACAAAGTTTCTAGGAGATAACTCTTGCAACACAGTATTCTGGATTATGCAGTCCCCTTACCCCATGGTTCAGTAGAACAGTTACTGTGCTTGGAAATGCCCAAGGCTTTCTGGTTTAATCCAGATCTTCTCCTACACCTCACAAAATACAGTCTCCTTGTTTTCCCTTCCTTTCCACTGAGGGGAATCTCCTTGCCCAGCCAGTCCCAGTATCTCCCCATAATGAATCCTTTTTCTCTTTCTGTCTTGTAGCTTCCAGAACCAGCCTTACTTAAGCACTGCCAGATTCCTGTTGTGTGCCAAGATGAGACCCTGTTCCTTCTCCCCTTCAAGAACGTTTTTCCTCCTCGTGGCATGGTAGTGCGCAGAAGGAGGATGTGGAATGGACAGGCTCAGTTTTATCTTTTCTTCTGCCATATTCTGGTCCATCTACAGCAGTCCAGAAAGTGCCACAAATCCGGTCCATCACATTTAAGGTTCTTCATCCAAAACAATCTACTTTACCTAACAGAGTCATACAAGTTCCCTGTTGCAATTGGTGGAGAGGCAGATCCTCAGATGTTTCAGGAATTATCAAGTTTGCTTAAACTGAGCGTTTATTTCTAAGGTTAATCCTGGGGAGAACCTGCAGAAGAAGTTAAGTATCTTCATCCATTTTGCATCCTTTCTGCTTTTCTGGTTTTGGAGGACAAACATGTAATGGTTTAGTACACTTCACACAAAGTAGAACTAAGCATCTGTGTGCTCAGTTTCCTGGGAGAGTATGTTTTACCAGAGACTATTATTTAAAAGCTGAATATTGTTACTACCATGCTCTGATCATGACTTCTCTGAGGAACCTAGGAAGAATTCAAAAACCAAAAGTAAATCACAGCAGAGCTGCAAGTTGGAGAGAGATACCAGAATCCATGGAGGAGCTCTAATGAGCAGCAACAAGCAAGTAAAATTATATGAAAAGGAAATATCTTGTTTGAGGCACCTTTAAATTTAGGTGCCTGAAAGAGTTAGCAATCCTAAAAAGTAAGTGGGAATGGATTACTGGGTGGATCTGAATAGGTTTGGGGTATCTGAGTTACAAAACTTAAAGCAATATTTGGGCAGATGAGGTTCTCTTCTTTGAACACTTGGATTGACCCCCTCAAGGTTATTGTTCTTGGACATGTTTTCTAATATGGGTGAGAGATGAGTTTGTAGCCTTTCATGTACAGTCTGTTTCTCTCAGATTATGTCTGAGGGAGACAAATGATGTTCTGTGACTTGAGAACCACATCAGTCTATCACGTAAACTAGTGCAAAGCTCTCATGCTCTGCTTTAAAAGAAATTACTCCTCAGACCAAATTTTTTACCACTTATGAAATGCTTTTTATTTCTCAATAAAAGCTAATTCAGACAGGATTAAATGTTATGTTTGTAAGACAGCCTTTTCAGAAAGCTGTGAAATAGGAAAACATATGCTGCTCTCCTTTCTTGAGACTTGCTTAAATCGTGATGCCCACAGGGGCTGGTTTGGCAGCATACATAAATTTTGATCCTGGAGAAAGGTACCCATCTGTTTGACAGCTGTGAGCAATGAAATCCTCTGTTTAACAATACAAGAACAGTGGAAATGCATTCTCTTCCTCATACTGTTCTAGCCCCTTATCCAGGGGGACCAATATTAAAAATTAATTAGAAGTCCAAAAGTATGAGTTACTCAGTCTTTGTCTCTCTGCTACAGTTGCCCATAGTTTTGTAGTCTCAGCTGGATGGAAATCAGCAGCTACGGTGACACAGGTCACATGGGACGAGTTGTAAGCCGTAAGCACTCTGGGTTAGCACTCAGGGATTTTCAGTGGGATGGGAAGTGCTGTTCATGGAATATAAGAAGTTTTGTACTCTCTCACGCATGGCTGCTTGGACTCTTGCCCCTGTTGAAGGTTTTGTCCAGCCCTTTGTGGGACAGCGGTAGGTCTGTGGTCTGTTCCAAGGTATAAATATCCTCACCAGGAGTTTACCAGTTTCAACCAGACTTGCCGAGAACAGATGAAGGGTTTTGACCGAGGACAGCTTTCTTGAGGTCACTGATGGACTGTGAAACGTAAGGATTTCAGGGCTGGAATTTTTAAGATATAACACAGTGGAATTCAAGCTTTCCAGCAAGGGATGGGGCTCTGAGCAGGCACCCTGTGATCTGTGGGGGAGGCTTTTTTACGTTCAAGAGGGAGAAGTTTTAGCTATGCACTGTCAAGTACTCATTGCAATATGAACTTTCTCTGATGCTGCCAAGTCTTTCTCTCTTATGAGCAAGTAGGGGACTTAATTTTCTAAAACTGTACCCTCTCATTTTGTAAATGCTGCACTGACATACAACAGATTGTAGCAATGTTCCACAGCTATTAGGAATTGAAATAGGAGGAAAAATGGTATTTTTAAGCTTGTTCAGCAGAAAAAGAAATTGCAAAACTTCACTTGAAGCTTAATGCGCCCAACTAATGTTGGCAAGAGTTGTGAATATAAAAGTGAAGGTTGTCATAATCAGGAAGGCAATAATGACAGAAGCTGCTGCTCAGGCAATGGGAGCTGACATTAGCTGCATGGAGGGGAACTCAAAGTCCTGTTATAAGTGGACTCAAGCAGGTAGATGTGGGAAGGAAGGCTGATTCATTTGTTTTAGCAATTTATCCAGCTGTAAAGACTTTTTGTGCTATCGATGCACTATGAGTCTAAACCACTGCTTGCTAAGAGTTGTGTTTTTTCTTCCTGAGATACATCTATTTCTTTCCTGGTTTTCCTGCTGGAGCTGGAAGATTACTTTAAATTGTTTTCTGGCATAGAAAACCACATGCTTAAGTTCCTGTTAGTCTAGAATGGGATTAATGTTGCATTTGCCGATCTTGCAAGTTATTCTCGCCCACATGAAGCTCATACCTGGTACATCAATTTAAAGAGATGAGTCAAGTGCAATGGGGACTAGGCGGGAAGTATTCCCTAAACCCTGAAAGTAGTGCTTACTGTGGAGACTATTAAATTTCTGAATTTTCCAGGCAGAAAGGGGTAGCAACTAGACAGATGCTTGATAGAGGAATATGGTGAGCTCAAGAAAGGAATAGCATAACTTCTTTTGGTTTTCAAAGCCTGAGGGAGAGAGAACAGCCTGCAGTTTTCTACCCCTGAATAAAACTGCCTAATTTAATATGAAACTTTTTTTTTTTTTTCCAGGGAGATTGCAGTTGTCCATGGCTCTCTCCATTCCAAAGTGATTTTTCTGTGCTAAAGGAGGCCTAGGCATCTACACTGAGGAAACACGCGCTGGGCTCTGTGTCACAAATAGCTGGCAAAAATCTCACTGCAGTATGATTCTCCAGGGTTCTACAGGAATTCTGGCTGAGCCAGCTGGAATACTAATTAATGACGTGGTTGTAGGGAACTGTCCAGTCCTATCACCAGAGACTGGGAGATTCAATCCCATGATCTCACTCTAAGTGTCCTAGTGCTTTATCTGTACACATGCAAAATTTCTACTCTCTTAAGAAACCCTTACTTGAGTTACTTGTGAACCCTTGCCCCTTTGTGCTTCTTTGTTGAACAGACTTCTTTACTAGATTTCACTGCATTTAGAAGAGCATTTCTAATGTCCAATTAAACTGGAAAATCCATGCTCAACAGATTTGTTAAGTATGATTTTCCATTTAGTCATTATCATTAATGAAGTCATAACTTCCTGAGTCGTTCTTGTGTGTCCCTAATTAGCGCCTCTGTTCTGTATCCACCCCCTCACCATGGAAGTGAAGCTGTGGGTTTCTTCCTGATTCTTGTGTCCCTCGTAGGCCTCAATATGCACCAGCACCTCTCCAGCCCACCAGGTCCTGGTCTTTCTGGCCTCTCTGGTTGTTTTTTAACACTCTTGTCCCAGAGACAGTGTCCACATCCCTCTCGCTCAACTACCAGCACAAAGTGACGTGGACAGCACAATTCCTCAGAGATGTCTGCTGCCTTTTGAGACAGACACCTCGCAAGTAAAGGATTAAAATGGCTGCAACTGTGTGAAGTTTTTCCCTGTGAGAAGCTGGATTCTCATGAGTTTTACATTCCTGTGGCATATTCACCACGGCCTTTTAACTGAGGTCAGGCAGGGCTTATTTCCCTCAGCTGTCCATGTGAAACTGGCAGGGTGAAGCATGATGGACCTCACTCCTTTGATTCATATGCTGCTGTATTTTTTTTTTTTTTTTAGTTAATTGCTTGATTTTTCTGAGACAGATCCCATCTGGCCCTGATGTTTTGTCAGCATTGTGACATTCAAAAAAATTTTATAACTATTTTTGGCATGATCTCAATTTTCTGACTATTTCTGCTTTCTTCCCTAAAAAGTGTATGGCTGTCCTTGGCATCTTCTCCACATTCCCCATTCCTTTTAAACACTGCACAGAAAATTTGTTTTATCCATGTCTCCTCCTTCTGTGTTTAATTTACCTTTCTGCTCTTCTGAGGAGCTGTCCCCTCAAACACACCATGTTCTCCAGCTATCTATAATTCCTCTTTGTTGGAGGGAGCATTTGTGCAGTAGTTCTGTCAGTCTCCACTTGCTGCTTTGTTCAGCAACTTCCTGTACACTTCTGATTTCCTTGTCCCTTGTTAGAGGTCTCTACTACCCTCATGTAGTCTACCTGGGATTTTAATTCCAAATTGCCTTCCAGCCCATGGAAGGGGAATACTTGTGGTTGTAAACTTCACAGTAGGCTGCAGATACCAGGTAATATTCCCACTGAAACATGTTGGAGCTAGTTATTTATTTTTCCATAACATATTGATGTAACACTAAAAATCATCAAAATCACTTTCAATTTACCTAAGAGTGGAAAACATGCCTTTATGGGAATATTAACAGAAGGTACGATCACTTTATATAGATATTTATGCAGAGATATGTGATCTGAGTGAAGGTAGTGCTTTTCAACCTTGTTGACAAAGGCACAACTAGATGGCCAGCTTGCAATCTAGTTGTGCCTTTCTTAGGGTGACCTGTTTGATGTCTGTCTGTCTTGCTCATGAATGGAAAGTTAAAGGTGTAAAGGTATAAGAGAAACATCGGGTTCCAACAGACCATCCCCCAATCTTTTGCTCCCTTTATTAATTAACAAAGTTCCCATAGGTACATCTGAAGTGGTTTGCTGCTGTACCCCAAGCTCCTCTTTATAAAATAAACTCAGTCTGGAGTTCTTTGGCCAGTTCCTAACCTTTAATCATTTTTGAGATACTGAGAGAGTCTTCTCTCTGTCTCCATAATCTATTTTCCATATGCATCCTGTTCAATAGGAAAGGTCTCCAACCTAGCTATTTCCGTGCACATACAAAGGTATCATGACATTACCCACCTGCCTATTTGCATGATTTTGGTGTGATGGTTGCATTCTCTCTATGCATACTCATCAATGACCCCAATTTAATGGAGAACTAAAAATCTAGTAAGTTGCAGGATGTGTGCCTGAAAGATACAGGCAGCAAGCAGACTTTGCAATGGTGAACTATTATGATTCTATAAAAGTCTGTCACTACTGTCAGGGACAGAAGTGATTTGATAACTCAGCCTAGCAACATGGCATTGCTTTGGGAGAGTTTTAAAAACTTGCCTCATATTTCCCCTTGTCAATAGATTTGACGTTTACACAATTATTTGGTGTTTGCTGTTGCTTCTGTAGGCTTGAGAAAGACTTCTACCAGAAATACTGTCAGAGTAAACTCCCCTACCTTCTGAAAAGGTTGTCAATCTGAACACTGAAATAAAACCATAACTATTAATATTGAGGAGGAACTTTCTGCAGGAAAACAGGACTCTATCCTGTCCAGTGCTCTGCCAGTTGCTGAGACCTCCAGTGTCCCATTCTCAGCTTGGCTTTCTAAGAATATTTTTGTGAACCTGTCTTGGTATACACATGCTCCCTAGTCTGTGGCAAGATCTGACCTGTTCTGGCCTTAGTGGTTTCTCACAAAAGATTAGTTTGCATCCACTATTTAGGCTAGTTCCCTAATGATGTCTACTGTACTACTGTACTTCAGGACTTTCTCAGTAGTGCTGGTCAGTGGGAGAAAACATCCCATGAAACCCCTATGGATATGTTTGATACCAAGGTTGAGTTGGTATCAAAGTTAAGGGAGGACTGGAGAGTAGCAATAGGAATATTGGGATCTGCAGGGGAAATGGTGTGGGCAGGATCTCTCTTTCTCTCTCTTACTTAGTCTCTTAGCAACAGCAGGGTTGCTTGCTAGGGGTGTGCAGTCCCCTTTGTCAGATGAAGAAAAGCAGAAAAACTTTAGCACAGATGAGATGGGGTAATGAAGGGAGGAAGAGTCAATAAGAGCATGAACCATATCACCTTGGGAGAGAAATGATGAATTTGATACCCAACCACCAATGAATAGGTTATTGTTTTAGTAGCAATAGGATGCCAGTGAAGAAAAAGGTGGTTTAGACTTTCAGAAAGAAACGCATATGCACAAGCTTTGGCATCATTTGTATCCCTTCCTGTTAATGATCCCCACTGGGGCTTTTGACATGGGTGGATATTGTTAATATCAATAACACTTGAGCTGGGCAGCTCACCTGCTGTCTTTATTTGACCCCAGAAACATTGCCTGGCTCACAGGCTCTTGCCTGCAGAACAGTAGTGTGAGCCCTAAGACCTCCTCTTCAGTCTGTCCTGATGCCGTAACACAGTGCAGTGGGAGACTGTGCCTGCAAGACCAGAGGCAGATGCTGAACTTTGGTGCACCTCCCACTCAGATGCCTGAGCCCCAAGTCTTTTATTTGCATTGCAAACTCTTGTACAGCTGGTTTCTAAGGGTCTCTCCCAGTGTATTTCTTGGGCCTGGAGAGTTTAGTGTGCGACACTGTACTTAGGAGCTGTGTGTTGCAGCTGAATATGTGAACCTCTGTGATAACTACGTCCACTGTACTGGTGACCATGGTAGTGCCAATATGTATATTGGAACACAAGGCTAAAGCACACAAGTCATTTTGCACATTATTGCTTTTCTGAAATATGGTGTATCTTTTCTATTCGTATGGTGGATGTTTGCAGGTAGTATGTGGGGTTTTCTTCCTTTAGCTATATAGTGGGGGTTTGTAGATAAAATCCACTAAGTCTCAATTGTAATGGAGAAGGAGAAGAGAAGAAAGGAGGATGGGACACTGGGTACCAATGTTCTGCTTAACCTTCTTCCTCTTACTGAAAAAATATCAATGCATTCTTTTCTCTGGAACAGTGCCATTTGCTTCTTTATACCTGGAAAGGCATTGTGTTAAAGCCATTGTGAAACATTACAGGTGGTGATGGCAATGCAGCAGCATAATGGCACCTTCCAGAGACCCCTTTTTTTCACAGTTGCCAGGTCGATGCTTAATTGAAGTGCTTTCAGAATGGCAGTATTATTTCTTCCTTACCTTTATAACTTTCTTTTTTTTTTTTTTGTTCTAATGCCACATTAGCACATGAAACAGAAAAGGGAAAAGGATTCTCGTTTTTACTTTAAACCTTCTCTTTCCCGTTGGCAATGACATTGGAAAGTATTCCACAAGTCAAAATCAGATCTTGAAGCCAGAGTTGTAGTCTTAATTATCTGTCTTGGCACTGGCTGTCATAGTTGGACCTCAGCTTCTCTGCAAACTTAGACCCTGAATTATCTTACAAACTTAACCCAACCCAGCTCTGAGCACTTCGATATACCTCACACCACAAAACTACCGTGGAACAGTTGATATTTACTTAGAACTGCAAAAGGTGTATCTGCCTCCACTCCCCTTCCAAAATATACCTGAAATAGATACTTTTAAGGTGACTGGTATTATATTGTAAGGGAAAATTCTTCATTGCTTGCAGCAAGTGTGGCGGCAGATTATCTGAGAGATTGTCTCCCATATCTGACTTCTTCTGAGAGAGTATTTGCATGTCTGCAACTACCACTGATTCTAGGTGTAACTGAATTGTGAACATGCCTGATTATTAGCACCTCTAATTTAGGCTGTCCTATGGTGCTCCTGCATATATTGCCCTGTGTAATAGTACAGGTGATAGGCTTTCTCTCATTCTCCTTGCACTGTGAGCCCCTGTAAAATCTTTTCCCATACTGGATTTCGACTGTCCTGTGCTCAGTTGCTTCCATGTCTGACTGTGCTGTGAATCAGGCAATGAGAGCTAGCAAACACAAGGCTGGTGCCATTGGCTCATCAGATGTTAAAAGGAGAAATTAATGAAAATGAATGTACTGAAAAGGAGAGAAGGGATGTATGTGTATGAACCTTCAGAAGAAAAGGTTTGGGGGATGTCACTGAATCTCAGTGATCAATGTGTGGTAAGAAGCTGATGTGTCCAAAGAGATACTGGAAAAGGAACTAAAAATCAAGCTGTATTTGTCAAAAAATCAGAAAGCATACAGTCAACTGACAGGCCTACTAGGACTCTATAAGCTTCTTTAACAAAATGAATAACTACTTTTAAAAAGCAGCTAGTTTGATTCCCATACTATGTGGGATCCCAATAGCCTTTTTTCAGGCTGGGTTTTCCTCCAGAGAGCGTGAAAATCCATTTAAGTGCTAACTGAAAGTAATTCTGTAGGAAGCCTAAAAGAAAATAAGAGATAAAAATCATCAGGACTCTTTAAAAAGAGATTAATGTCCTGTAGTATATATAAATTGATGCTGCTTCAAGCTACATTAGTGAGAAATTTGGCTTCATAGTCCTGACATTTGTCTTTTAAGCTTGAAAAATTGAGGGCTTACTCTGAAAAACATTGAGTAGAAGCAGTATAGAAGCTCACCATTACTTTTGAAGCATGACTGTGCCATAATGCTTGCTTTGAAATCCCTGAGGCTGTATTGCAGCAGAGAATCTGACCCACAGACTCATCCTCTTCCTGAGAAACGTGTTCTGTCTCTCACATCACCCAAGCAAAAGAAAAGTCTGCAAATAGCACTGAACTGACAGTTCTACTGGTAGTGCCAGAGACAGGACAGAATCCAGCTCATTCCTCTGTGCTTGCTGTTTCATTAGTAAAGATAAGATTTACAAAAGCACGCAGAACAGATAAACTGAGTAAGAATCCCTTCTGTAAACTCAGAAATCTGACTTGCTTTTTAAGGTGTTTCCAGCCAACTCTGTTTCCAGAGTTCAGAGAGGATGCTGTCAAAACATTCCATGTTTATTGTATTGCTCAGGCAGTGTTGAGAAGGTAAGGCCAGTGTTTTCCACAGCATTGTCACGAGCAAAGAGGAATTGCAGCATCACAACTGAGCTTTCAGCAAGGTTGATCTAAGGGTGGATGAGAACTGACATACAGCTGATACTTGTATCAAGATGGAAATATCCTTTCGTTTCTGCTTGACACGTATAAAGTCCAGTTCTGAAATCCATACTCAACCAGAAATACCTGGACAGTGAAATGGAGGTTCACTGTAAGAGACACAAAGGTCTCTGTTGCAGGCTTCTTTGTATGGAACCAAACCTGACCGAGCAATGCTGCATCACTGTCAGGGGTTTGGTTTTGTCACCTGAATGCTCTGAAAGAATGGAAAGCTTTTGCCCACTGTCATGATGAATGAGGTTCGAGATTGAATTGGAGCTCTGGATCATGCCTATGTATACCTAAAAGCTGAACCCAAGCATGAACTCTCCATCCAGGAACCTCCTCTAGAACAGTTTAATTAATCTAATGACACAAAGTGAACTTCATGGGGTGACTGTTCAAGAGTGTATTTTTTCAACAGCACAGGGGGTGGAGTCACTGTTCCTGGAGGTCTTCAAGAGAAGACGGGATGTGGCACTCAGTGCTGTGGTCTAGTTGACATGGTGGTGTTCGGTCAAAGGTTCTACTCAGTCTCAGAGGTCTTTTCCAAACTAATTGATTCTGTGATTCTGTGGAATGCTCTTCACCTTGGCCTTACAGATATCTCAGGAGCCAACAGGTTTCATTCTAACACGACTTAGAAAGGCGAGCAGTTCTTTGCACATCAGGTACTTTCGTACACACTAGTGCACAAGCTCTGCTGTCTCTGCCACATTCATGAGTGTTACTTACTGCTCTAGTCTTCTCTAAAAGAAGATTTTTGAAGTTTCACCTTTTCTAAATGACCAGCTGAAGTGTTTGCATTTCATTCTCTTTCAAAGTCCACAACTCCATTTGACCCTTTAAAGTACAGATACTGAAGCAGAGTTTAAACTAAATGCCATTTCTGAGCGAACACCCACAAAGTCATTAGGCATTTGCTAAACAGAATACATCCAAATTACATTCAAAAGACCAAGCTGAGACCCATCTGCTTTTTAAATACTATTTGGCTCAGTCTCCCAAACCAAGAGCAATAATAATTTAATTTTTTTTAAATAGTGATTTGTGATAGTCCAGAGACATTTAACAAGATAATTTATCTATCAGTACTTGGCATGACCCAGAGCTGTTCATAATATAACTGCCTCACTAGAAGAACATGTTTTTAGAAGTACTTTAAAGTAGAGTTAGTAGTAAAGCACAGAGGATTATATTGGTTTCTGCAGAATCAGGTTTGCCCTCCTAGTGAAAGGGAAAGCTCTGTTCGAAACTTCATCTGGGAAACAGACTTTCTGTGGCAGAGGACCTTACACATAAGCTGAATAAAACTTAAAAAATGGTCAGTGTTTTTAAAGCAAAGAAGAACCTGAACAGCTTCAAAATTAAAACTGCCTTGTGACATTTTCATATCATCAAGAAGAAAATGTGTGACAGTGGCTCATTTTTAACATTATCGACTGGGTTTTCATTTTAAAAATGGTCATTATTGGCTTTAAGTTTGGAGTAGAAAGGCAAAAACTTTTCAAAAGTATATTTACAAAAGCCTCCCCCAGACTGCAACCCTCTCAAAAGCCTTACATTTTGTTTTTGACCTAGAAAGCAATGAACTCTACTGAATAGTCCTGAAGAAAATGCTTGAGGAGTATCTGTGTTTAGGTGAAAAGAGTAGAGCTGAATTCAGTAACTTAGTACCCACTTCTTTGTTAAGGAAAACAAAACTGCACTACTACAAAACAATACATTTCACTTGTACAATGAAATATTATTCTCTTTGGAGGTAATGATGTGTTTGCTTTTACTGCAGTAAACCCAGTATTTCAGCTATATTCTTTTAAAGTGGAGACAACCCTGTGACAGGGATGTGCAACAACTTTTCAGAGGCTAAAGAAAGGTCCAATAATTTGGATTAAATATATTTTTTCTTTAATAAACTTCCCTTATGGTTGAACCTTCAAAACTAATTCAAACTTGGCCAACATAGGAAATGTGTCCACTCCGCTGGAATATGTCCAAGTTGTAAGACATCAAATGTAAGGAGACATCTTAATCCAAGGCCATGCAACCAGTTCTCCTCAAAGGATCTCTATACCCAAACACTTACAAATCCGTCATCCCTCGGATCAGGTGTCCTCTGAGCAGTCCCAGCACACAGCTCCAACAGCTTACTCAGTGTGGATTTCTCACCAGTTGATCTAAGGCCGAAGGAGCAGCTGTTGAATCACTTACTTCAAGAGATGTAATTCAGTAAGCATTTCCAGCCGAAAGGGCAGAGAGTTTGGTGCACTGCATGGAGCTGAGCCCCAGCCCCAAGGTTTTGATACTCAGTCACTATTGTGATTTTCAAAGCAAACTTCCTTCCCTCCTTCCCTCCGTGTTCTCACAGGATGCTCCATTTGGTCTCACTGATGCACAGCAACCAGTGTGAGTTCAGAGCGGCCTTTGTGTTCACTTATATCAAGTGTCTAGTGAAGCTGGTAGTGTTTAATTTATAACAATGTTGTCCCATCTGTTTATGAAATTAATGAACCTAGAGATGAGAGGGAAGGCATATTTTTACTATCCTTAGAGTGGAGAGTTGACTGTTTACCTGGTTCTCTGCTACAAACCATTACATTCCCAAGCAGGTAATTCTTAGTCTATTCTGGACTTGCGTAACTGTCCTTGTGAGGTACCCGTCATTAGTTATTTTCTTTCAGAAGAATAGTGAGGATGTAACTTTGGATGTTTTTCCTCAAAAAGTAAACTTAAAAATCCACAAAACTATTCCACAAGGTGCCATACAGACTAAAACTACTAGTCTTCAACTGGTAGCTTGTAATGATACAGGACTCTTCTAAAATAAGAAGTCTCCCAGTAAATTCAACAGATTGTCTACTTCAGCAATCCTAGACTGTGAAAATCACCTTCATTTCCTTACTAATTTCAACTAAATCTGGTTGACATCAATGAGTGGGCCAAATTCATCACTCACTTTGAGTCACACTATTGGGTTTTTGTGTTCTGTCACTCTTGTGTCCTGTCAGTTCTCTGCTTGGCCTGTTCTTTAAAACAATTCGCTTTTGCTTGTCCCTTCAGATCAGTATTCCCATTTCACACCACTGTCAGACAGGTTAACATAGTAAACACATTTCCATTTGGATGCTTTTCACCCAAAGATTAAAATGTGCTCTAAGAGTATTAATTAATTAAATCTGAAAGCACTCAGGTGAAGCTGATATCACTCTGGACATTTGTTGAATTGATTCTAGCAATACTGTGCAATGCTTTAGGATAGGCAGCAAAGAAGTGGTGAGCTCACTTGAAGCCTTGTGGGAATTGCATTGCAAAGATCATGTTTATTAAAGGAACACAGATAGATAAGAAAGTAGATAGTGAGGCTGCTTCCCTGTCAAGTACTGTGTGCAGCCACAGTGGTAAACACACGTCTCTGTGGTTTGATACCCTCATGGAGTTCTCAGACAAGCTATCTCTGTTCCAAACAAGCCTGTACAATCCAAGGAAAGCAGCCAACCGGGCTGCTCTCCAAACTCTTCACCAAGGTTGGCAGGAATTGCCCTAGTAGTGACCTTTTATTGCAATATAACTTTAACTTTTCTTGTGGTTTTAATCTGAAACACTAGAAGCAAATTAGAAAATTTAGAAGCAATATTTGATCAAAGAGCTAGTAAATAGCATGCTTCTGAGTAATTTTGCTTTTACTAAGTATTGTTTTCATTACAAACCCAGAAGTATGTATCCTGGGTGACTTTTAAGGATTGAGATAATGGATATTAAAATGGTGTTTTTGTCAGCAGTAAATTAAAAATTTTACTGGTTTTTGTAACTGCCAGTTTGTCATACTTTACACAGGAACATCAGAAAGGCCACACACTTGCTCAGAGTAAAGGTCCATCTGGCTCAGCATCCTGTCCCTGGGTAGTGGCCAAGAAATTATGCCTGGGGGTGAATATGAGAACAAGGAAAATCAATTGTGATTCTTCAGCATACGTCTCCAGTCTCGAGTTACCAGTGACTTGTGAACTCCCAGTCTTACTGTCTCAGTGCATTTTCTAAGGCTTAACAGAATCTTATTTTGTATCTGAGGGAAAGAAAAGGGTATTTGGTGTGGGATGGCTTTGTATATCCTGAGATGTGTCTGTTGCTAGTGATGCCTATGGAGTGCTCAAAGGAGAGAAGTTGTTTGTGTTCCCCAGCTCATCTTAGTAACTCAAGGACAGCACTCGTTCCCATCCGTTCTCCCTCTTGTGTCTTTCCACAGTTTACGACTTCCTGGTCGTATATGAGCTGCCTCTCTGTTCAGAAACAGGATACATTACCAGTTTTTTCCTATTCTTCACTCACCATCCCTTGGCTCTCCTCCGTGATTTATTCTCTCATCGGGCAAAGATGATCCATTTCTCTGCTGCACACACCTCCAGGTCAGCTGCAATATGTGACAAGGGAGGATAGAGCCAGCTGCCTTCATAGTATTTCCATCAAGAACAGGAGCAGGTTCCCCAGGGACCTCTGCACAGGCCTTGCTGATCGCCCCAAGGCTGGAACACTGAAGCTGGGAATCTCATCTGCCTGTGAAAATAGTCCAGGGAAAAGTATCTTTGCGTTTATGAGCAGACCTCCCAGTACAGAGTTTTCCTGCAAAGCCTTTGACTGCATAAGGGCTGCGCTGAAGGTCTGAGCCACCTTGATCCAGGACTCTACATCCAGCAAGTCAGCCTTTTTTTTTATTTCCATAGAAACAATAAGGTGACTTAACAACCATTCACAGCAGCCTGATGACACTATGAATGCAGACCCCTACATGAGCTGCGATTTGGAGGTGCAATGTTGTTTGACTTTCTAAAGTGAAATTGAAAAGTTTGAAAAGTTGATACCGCTTAGAGACAGAGCAAAGGAAGACGTACCTGGAGCGAGAGCATGCACCCAGCAGGAGAGTTCTCATCTGTGGTGCTAACAGGTTGTTAGAATGGGAATAAGTTATGACGGAGCTTACCTTGTAAGCAACTTGTCATGGGCATAATTGCAGGGGTGTAATACATATCAGTGGGGGCCCTGGAACAATGTGCTGTATGCCTTGTGTTTGATCCAAATTACTGTAATGCTCCTCATTGTGTCGGCAAAACATGGGGATACAGGCAGTTTGAAAGTGAATTTCCCACTCCAAGGAGGGACTTAAATGTACACGTGAAAAAGCAAAGTGCAGGCAGCCCTGGAGTTGAATTTTGCCTTCTCCACACAGCTGAGTGCACACGAGTGAATACACCCTCGATGGGTATGGATGGTGTCGATAGACATCTGCTAAGAACTGGACTGAGATCCTCCAACCTTTTCATATCAATTGCTGAACAGATGGTGAGCCATCATCCTCGTTGTTTCACATCCCAGACTCATGGGGAGATGTGAGCTGGCAATTTCTTTTCCTCAGCTTGGGACCAACAGATCTTTAGAAGTCAAAACATTATTATTATTCTATTAATTTCTAGTGAACCACTAAGATTGGGGTATCTTGGACTAAGTACATAGACAAGATAGAGGCTAGTAAGAGTTCTTTGTCCAAAACAGTGTAAGTAAGTATAGGTCTGATTTTGACATAAAGCTGTGAGCTGTACCTAAACAATCCTGACTTCCAGCAGGATTTGACTTTGTGCCAGTCCGAAGGCCCCGTTTTGCTGAAAGGGGCATCGTTTGAGTGTGATCAGGTGGATTGAAAGTTACTGTCTCTGCCCCCAGCTTCTTCTAGAAATAACTGTTCATCATGCACTCCTGATTTTTTTAGTGACCTGCTGAAAGTCACCTGTACTCATGTCATGTTGGAACAGAATAGGTTTGTGCATGCAGGTGATTACTGTGTTTGTTGCAGTGCAACAGAGATCTCTGGTTCAGGCTTGGTAACTGTTTAAGCTGCTTTAGTGTGATATCAAGCATTCATCTGATGATACCATTCAAGTCAGATAAGTACAAAAGTATATAAAAAAATCCTGATGAACAATTTATAGTGCCAAGCTGAGCTGAGAAGCTAAAACCACAAGCATTGTCTCTGTTAGACAGCAAGGCAACAGAAGCTGCAACAAACCATTCTTATATAACGAAGCAATTATGTTTTCTCAGTCTCACAAGTTTTTGAAAACACAGCTTTCTCAGTCTTTTCACTGATAACACATTGAGGCTCTTCGGGGAAAGTATGATAAATAAGCAGTCACTATTCCAAGTGTGTTTTTGATCACCAATTTTTACTGGAGAAAAATCTTACATTTTATATCTATGCTGATACACTCTCACATCCGAATAGATCAAGCAGTTGTCACTGAGGGAAGTAGCAAGTCATTAAGGGAAGATCCCTGATAGAATCAGAAGCAAAAACCCCCCAAAAGTCCATTTTATCTATGGAGGGAAGCAAGAAGCCTGGGTTAACTTTCATGGTTAGAAAGAGAACTAAGTAATGAAGTTGTCATAGAGTTTCTACAAACCATTTTTTATCCTAATCTTCCTGATATATTAAATTACATGAGCTGCAGTAGCAGGCTCCCCAGACAAAACTGTACCATACATACAAATTAAAAATAAATTATAAATGGCTCTGTACAGGAAAATGTAATTCTTCCCATTGGGGCATTGAATGGATTGGGGAGAACATGTCTCTTAGGGCTTGTAGGCACACTTAGAGAAGGCTGCCATTTGTCTTTCTAAAGCAATAACAGGTAATATTTGCAGCCAAATTATGCATTAATCTTTCCAAAGCAAGAGAGGCAACTAGGACTGTTTAAACTAATAATGTGCAAAAAATAAAGATGATCCTCAAATGCAGATTCCAGGTACAAATGGGTGTTGGGGCGGGGGGGGTGGGGCTTGAAATCCAGACGTGGAATTGCACATGTTGTAATTTGGCAGCTCAAGCACACATCTGTGATATGAGCAGAGGTCCCAAGGACTGAGCCCACTTTTGGAATGCACCAGGTCCTCAAACCCAGGGAATGCCAGGAGCGAGTGCAGAGTGCCCAAACACTGCATGCACCAGCACCCATTCAGGTGTGTAAGGGTGTTTTTCTGAGGGCACATTCTCCTGATCCTAATTGCTCTCTGAGGAGGAGAAGGAGCTCAGAATGTTATATAGTGCTCAGCTGTCTCCAAAACTCAGTCCTTTGGGGCCAGATTCAGAGGTATATCAAGCCCCTGCAGCTCCCTTCCACATTCTCTAGAAACTCCAGGAAACTGCTGGACGGTCAGCAATTGGTTCTTTTGTAATAGTGATTATTCACAAATGCCTGGGAGAAATAAAACCTGTGGCAGTTTCATTGTTGCAAGCAGACAAAAGGACAAAATCACTGAATCCAGATGAAGTTGCTGGCAGGATTTTCTAAGATGAAGTACAGCCTGCTACCTGTGCAAAATAGTCATATACATAGTTTTGTTCTTTATGGGGTAATAATTCTGAGCTTTTTAATGACCACAGATGGTAAGGACTCCCTCTGAACGTATTTTGAGTCGTAGTAACCATAATAACTATCAGCAAAGAACCCCAAACACCTAGCTGAACTCCTGTTATAGAAATGACTGAGGAGCAAGAGTGGTAATTCAGGAGGTGAAATATTACTTCACATACCATGTGGGTGTTCTTCTAAGGTTTCCATCCAAGGATCGACCTTATTTAGTTTATGAGATCTGACAACACCACAGCTGAAGCTAGTAGACTGTAATATAAAGCACTGCACTAACTCAAAGGTGTCAAATCTGCCAATTCAGACAAAATACCCTGGCAACATTCAAATTTCTAATTGAGCCCTCAGCCTTCTCAGTGGCTACAATTAAAGTAGGCAAAGGGAGGAAAAAAATCCAAGTTACATACTGAAAATGCTGCTGAAAATAGCCTAGGGAAAATAATGTTAGTAAATATCAATGTTAGTACTGTATCTATTAAAATAATCGGAATTACACATATATCATATGTGGTCACAAAGCACCTTATTAGTTAATCTCAGTAACCAGCATTCCTGTGATATAGAAGCACAGCATCTATTCCTCTGTTTTACAGAGCTATGTCAGACTTCCAAAGAAGAGAACATACATTTAGAAGGCTGCAGTGAACAAGCTGGGACCCTGGAGCCTTGGTGACCTTTGTGCATCTGGAAAAGTTTAGGACCCCTTTGTTACTCGAGTAGGGAAAGCAGGTAGAAAAGTCCCTATAAGAGCAGCTCTGCAGCATTCAAGCAGCTGAAGTGTGGTTCTTACCCCAGCTATATCCCATAACCACCACAGAGTCCACGCATGAACAGGCATTGCTGGGAAAATCCCCTTTCCCAAGAAAGAAAAGGAGCCAGGCAGTTCTGGGCTCCTGTTTGGATGTTGCTGCAGACTGCAGCTACGTGCCCTTGCAGCGTAACACCCTGGCAGGGTACGGTTGTTCCCTGCCAGTGAACCTGTCCCTGAAATAGGTGACGTATCTCTGAGGGCTGGGTGAGAAGTCCAGCAGGTAGCTGGGGTAGATTGGCTGCTCCTGCTGAAGAGCCGCCACGTTGTTTCCTTCAGACACTAGAATATGGCCATCGTTATATCAGGGAATATAAATGAAAAAGTAGCCTCTTAATCTTACCCAAGAAAAAGGAGGTCGGGTACAAGGGCATAATTTCATGATTAGGGCTGAGCAAATAAGGCACTCGGGGAGATGGACTTAAAAGAGCATCATTAAAGACCTGTACAAGTAACTGGCTTTTTCAGCTGGCAATATGCCTGGAGTTAGCTGAGCCCAGTTCCTGGCTAAAGGATTTGAGTAGTGTCTGGGAGAGAGAGAAGGGTGGGAACATATGGATGGCACTTCAGGGTGCAGTTTGCCATCAGACATGGAGCTAACAGCTGCCCAGCTAGGGAAGGGAGTGTTCTTCCCTCAACCCCTGCATGGTCCTGTGGCTTCCCTTATACCATCTCTGGCATTTATTTGGCCACATAAAATTCAAATTCAGGTAGAAAAGCTTTCAGAGACCCCAGCTCCACAGAAGAGAAGGAGCAGAGTTTCACTGGCTCAACTTTGGGATCTGGTTCACAGTGGCAACAGGCTGGGAAAAGGAATGGAGCAAGGCCAGCTGTGAGCTGAGACCAGCTGTGAGACAGGCTGTGATTTCAGGTCCCCTTGGGACTCTTTTTGGATTTTACTTTATTTTGCAGTTGGAGGTTTTTTCCTTAATTTTTTTTCTCCAATAAAAAATACTTTATGTGACTCAAATTGTCAATTTGCTTTAGCGGAAGTGAATGTCAGGTCCTGTGAGTAACTACTGTCTTACCTGCAAAGGCCTTTTACATCCCCTAGCAACTGTGGTTAAAGAGAGCTGTGAGGGAAATATGCTTTGAAAATTCGTTTTCAGGACATGAAAGTTTTTTAAAGGAAACATGCAGCTCTTAAATGAATGTCCCTTTGTTATGCTGAGATTGCCTACAGAAATGCTAGCAGAAAATCTTCAACTACCACTGTGTTGGGAGGGTAAGGACCATTCAATTGTAATAATAACAAGGTGATTCCAAAAGAATAAATTATCTCTGCGCAAGCTATGCCTTAAGTATAGATCATTGTTGCAGTGACATCTCCAAACAATTATTCATCACAGGAGAAGATCAGTTACCATGGGCTATGGAGCTCGGTGACCCAGCAGCGGGAACATGCCAGGCATAGTTTTCTTGTTATATTTCCTACCCTGACATTTTCCCAGGTGAGGGAGAAACGGTGCTACAGAAGCCGAGACTATTTGTATGTGGCTATAACAAGCCAAATGGCCTTTTCTGAATAAGCTGGATAATCCTTGGGGAAAGGGGAGAACCTAATTAAATAACCGTTATGTGTGACTGGGAACAAGACTTGAGTTATCTTGCTGACAGGCTGCCAGCTTGAAGCAGCAGTCACTGCAACACTTTCATCTTCTGAGACCTAAGGCGTGGCTTTGGCAAAGTGAGTCTGAGCCTCTTGAATCGGCATAATGACAAGCTGGGAAAAGAAAATGGAGACCTTACAGCATGTACGTATGGAAATGTTCCCCCTCTTCACAGGTGCTCTCTGGGCAAGTGCATGAGGAAGGCATTAATTTACTTTTTTAATTCGATATATAAGTAAAATAAAAAATACAAACTGCACTTGAATGCAATGGTAACATATTTCTGGAAAGAGCTATTAATTTCTGGAAAGTAAAGGTGAAAGCTCTACAAATCAGGAAAGATTTCATTATGCAGGTTGGTGTAGTCATATAGTTAGTTTCTTATTAAAGCAAATCTCACCTTCTACATAAGCCTATTATTTTCTTCCCATCTTTATTTATTATTTTTGTATGTGTGTGTGAATATTCTCCTAGTATGATTCTTGATCTCCAGGTGGCTTGTCAGCTCTCTGAATTTCAGAGGGAGCCCAGAGTTGACAGGACATGGTGGTCCAAGGATAGGATCATAGAATTGTAAAGGCTGGACAAGACCTCTAAGATCACCAAGTCCAGCTTAACCTAACACCACCACTGTGTTCACCACAAAATCATTTCTTCAAGTACCATATCCACATGTTTCTTGAACACTTCCAGGGATGGTGACTCCACCACTTCCCTGGGTAGCCTATTCCAATGCTTGAAACCCTTCCTATAAAGAAATTTTTCTTTGTGTCCAATCTAAACCTTCTCTGACACAATTTGAGGCCATTTCCTCTCATCCTGTCACTTGTTACCTGCCAGAAGAGGCCGACCCCCACCTTGCTACAACCTCCTGTAAGGTTGTTGTAGAGAGCAATATCTCCCCTGAGTCTCTTTTTCTCCAGGCTAAACATCCCCACCTCCCCCAGACACTCCTCTTAAGATTTGTGCTCCAGACCCTTCACCTGCCTTGTTGCCCTTCCTGGACTCGCTCCAGCACCTCAGTGTCTTTCTGGTAGTGGAGAGTCCAGAATTGAACATAATATTCTAGATGTGGCCTCACCAGTGCTGAGTATAGAGGTAATTCTGTTCCATTTTTGTTGATCATGGAATTCAGATATTTATCCTGGGTCTGGATTCACTTAGGTGAGTTAATTTAAAATGTATTGTGTCTGTGCAAGCATATACCAAAAATTTCATTTTCTTTGACACCAAGAAGCGAAGGAAGAATGAACGAATGAAAGAATGAAGAGCCAAACTAACTCACATCTTCATTCAAGCAAATACCCAGGTAATATAATTGAGCAAATGACTAAACTAACCATATATCTGGGGACTAATAATCATAGATTCTCCTCTGAGTCTGCCAGGTGCATATAGCACTATATATACTCTGAATTACCAACAGAGACACGTATGACATAAACTGAAATAAAATCAAGTTGCAATCATGCTGCTTCCATCAGCTGCTGCAGCTGCAGCTTATTTACGTAAAGAGAGGAAGTGTTTTGAATCTATTTCCTTTCCTACTGGAACTGAGAGGACCAGCTCATTCTAGAACACTGAAATAGATCAGCCAGTTCAAATAACATGAAGCAGGCCTGAAATTCTGTATTTGGATTCACATCTGACCCTGACCTTGGACCTGTCTTGATTAAGCAAGCCAATGACTTACGCTCACTTGGAGATGAGCAGAGTTCAACACTGAGCTATTACAGTAGAATGCAAGTGGATCTTGCTGTTTCCTTTCTTTACAGTGATGAGCAGATTTTTTTTTTTCTGTAATTCAGAGTATTACTTTGCCATGACTTCAACCTGGTGGGGATCAGAAGGCAAAATGCGAAGAGAGGGTTGACCAGGCATTCACATGGGCACTTGCCTGATCTTTAGGAGACTCATGTTCAAGTTCCTGCTGTGCCACTGATTCACTGATTCACCCCGAGCCAGGCTGCTTAGACCCATGGCCTCAGAAGTTCTTAGGCTGTTTTCTCCCAAGGACTCAGGAGTGATGGGGCTGGGGTGGGAGAGACTGGCTCTGGCCATGGGAACTGGAGCTTCCTGAGGCAGTCCTCTCCAGTCGCACTCCTGCAAATGCCAGCCTCGGTGGCCCTGTTGGCAGTAGGAACCACGGGTATCTCGCTCAGCAGCTTTTGGCCCCGTGCTGCAAAGCAGCACACACAGGCCAAACACAGCCATTGGCACAGACCCTGTCAGAGAGGCAGGACCCCCCTGCAGAGGGAGGGACACACAGCTTGGCTGCTGCAGTGCAGTGCCTCTTGACTCTGCACCACAGCTCCTTGGGGGCCCTTGGAATGGGGATAGCAACACTGTCTGCCCCCATAGAGAAGTTGTGAGGCTAAGGGAATTACAAGGCACAGGAATGAAGAGACTAAGTTAATTGGTGACAGACAATTGCCTGAGACAGAGATCAAAATACAGCTTCCTTCTCCCTTGTCTCTCCTAATTACACTAAGCATTTTAAAGACCTTTATTATTCTCTGTATTACACTGGAATGTAATCCATGATGTTTGTCAGTAAAAAGTGACAGAAAAGCCACCACAGTAACAGGCTGCTGAAGCAAAGATTGATTGATTTTTATTTTTTCGTGTGTATGTGTGCGTGTGTTAATGTTTCCATCATTTTGCAAGAAATACAAAGACTTTCTCACATTTATTCCTGCTGGTTTCCTTCTATATTGAATCTACTGCTTTTCCACTCAGGTATTAGTTGGACATGCTTCAGCTAAACAGGTGTCCAGAAAGAGATCATGTTGATTTACTGCCCTGAAGATATTCATCCTCATGAACCATGATGCTGATACACACGTTAAGCAAAGATGGACTCTGTCACTGTGCAGCAAGGGCTTCTGTGTGCCTAATCTTTTGAAAGATGAGACATCTAAAACCACCTCAAATGTTAAGAAAATCAGGAATAATTACCTCCTAACAAAAAGATGAACTATAAACCCTGTAAATAAAGATGTGCAGTCAATCAGCTGGTTCACACATGCACAGTACAACTGTAGGACCACAACTAAGTCTCTGTCTGCTCGGGGTTTTGCTGAAAAAACCTTCAGCATAATAGCTCCCATTATTTTCAAGCATTTATTTGTGATAGCTCTCTGAAGTCAAGCAGGTCAAGCCCCATTGTCTGAGGCTTTGCTCAAACACTCGGTAGGGAGCTGACAGTCTGAGAGGTGAGACTTTTAAGGTGGCTGAGGCAGAGAGACAGGTCAGAGAGATACGGTGATATAGCAGGAGCAACAATTAATGTTGTGACTGTATTCAAAGTGATGCTCTTTGCTCTTTCAGCCCACAAGAAATCCTGGAGTCAAGTGAAACCTCATGTGGTTGGCTTCTTCCTTCTCAGGCTCTTCTTTGTGTGGTCGCTTATTTTCTGTGCAGCTTATTTAGGAGAGTTTATGCCCACAGCATAATACAGCCCATCTATTCAGGTAACTTCTTATTTCATTGTCTGAATCGTAAGGAGACCCAGAGGTAGGCATTTGACATGGAAATCTTAAATCTGATGCATGGAAAGTTTTTCCAAGTTGAAGGCCACTGAACACATGGCTTTACAAAGAAGAAGAGTCAGGACATATCATTATAAGCAGTGCTTGTTTCCTCAGCAATAAGACACTGTGTGCACAGTGCCTTCTAATCTTTTTTTGTGATTTTTCTCCTGCATGTGTTACTGATCATCTCTGACAATGCATGTGGAACTGAAATAATTCTTCTGTTACACTTTGGAGATAAAAGAAAAAAGAAAGTTAGAAGCAAAGCTTGTGCTTTCTTTTTCTCATACTTTGTAAAGACCCTGCTTCTAACAAAACAAGATGTTCCGCCCTGGCAAGTCTTTCACTTGCAGCATTTGGCTAAGCACTGTTACTGTGAGCTGGGGTACTGTGACTTGGCCAGCTGTTAGCATTGCCTCTCAATCACCCTGGGTTAATCGTCTGTCTCATTTCATTTTGTGATTATTTCTTGCTGCCCTGTGCTCTGTATCGTGTTTTCAGAATTTGATAATTCAAACGGAAGTGTTTTCATCAAGTGTTCAAAGTGTTATCAAAGGGTGTTTTCAGCATTTTTTTAATTGTTTGGATTTTTTTTTTTTCAATTCAAACTTCATTCTCCTTCTCTTTTGCAAGATCATAGGTCTAGATTTGCAAAGGCCCAGATTCTTTCCCAGTCACTTCACTGGGAGTGTGCCAGCTAACTGAATGTGGGCCTTTCTTTACCCATTGTATTTTCTTCTGGTTTCTTTTTTCTCTCCACGCCCCCACCCCCCCAATCCTCTCAATTTCTCTGCATCTCTATTCACTCTGATTCATTTCTCTGTTTTATGGCTAATCCTGGTGTAGCCCCTGGGAGCCAAGAGCAGTTAAGGATTTGGGACCAAAGAAGCCTGGATGAAAGCACTTCACCCAACACAGCTGTATTTTGTCACACCTGCGTCAGTGACGTGAGAGGGCACTATAAAAACACTAAATTGGATCCAGACTGAAAGACCTGACAGTTTTGTGGTTCTCAAAGCTCAGCTGCCTGGGAAGACTTTAGTAGTTGCTGTCAAGTTTGCAGAACAATTTGAGTCAGCTGAGCACTTAAAATTCATCCCAAAAACCATTAGTGCAGCCCTTAGTCCGTGTGCCAGCCTCCTCAAGGAGGGGTGTGCCAGCCCTTTGCAGAGCTCTGAGGCCTCTTCTGTCCCTCAGAGTGGATGTGCCACCTGGTACCTTCCACAGAGACAAGGCAGTTGGTGAATGAGCTCTCAGGTTTAATCTGGGCCATCAGCTTTAATGGAAATCAACGTTAATTAACAAAAACTCATTCCCGTTTAGGATGATGCAAATGCTGGTTAACTTGCAGGATTAATCGCTCCATGGGCAGACTGGCATTTCTCATTCTCTCTTGGCATGGATAGAAACCACCTACATGTTTGTAACTTCCAGCTCACTCCTGCTGTCTGATGGCGCAAAGGGGCAGATTGTCTCTGGGGACCAACCATATGAAACTGTTCTCTTTGCTCAGTCATTTGCAGAGGGTGTGGGGAGCAGAGCTGCGCGGCGGATTTGTGCCTGGGAAGGCCAGCTGGTATTGCGATGGCTGCTTTAACAATTAGGAGAGAGTGCTGTCACTGCTGTCTCTGGGGGGAGTAATCCCTCAAAGACAGTAAACATCTTCTCACCCAGCGCAAATGACCGTCCCCACGCGCACGGAGCCAGGAAAACCTTCCCAGCTCACTGCAGAAGAAGCCAGGGCCAGTGCGAGGAGCTACAATAAACGACAAATACTGATTCTCCTGGGGAGTGCAAGGGTGGAGGGGAGAGAAATTGAGACCTCAAACGGCTTTTCCTTTCCCTCCTGATAGATTAGGGTATGCTAACCTTGATTACAGTATTCATGTAAAATCCCCGTGTCCAGAAATCCTTCAATTAGCAGTTCTCCAACTTTTCCAGTGACGGTGTCTTTGAGCTTCAGGCCCCAGCAAAGGCAGTTCTGGCCCCCTTTTCCTCTTGCTCACCTCATCCCTTTAGACCCAGGTTAAGTGTTACGCTCTCGATGCCACTGCCAAGGAGAGCTGGTCTCAACAGAGGTGAGAGGGAGGGAAGATGTGAGGGCAGAAGCTGAATTCCCTGAGGTTGCTTCAGTCCTGACAGGACTCAGTAAAAACGCCTCTCACACCTGTGAGCAGCAATGCCCAAGTGGGCAAGTTTGGTGTCCATCCAGGAAAAAGAGCAGCTGGCAGCTGTGAGGGGTTGAGGGGAGCCCTGTGAGGAAGGAAGATTTGTTATCATCTGCTGGCAGGTGGTGGAAAATAACTTACTAGGATAGGTCTTTTCAGGTACAGGGAAGTTTGGGGCATTATGTCACCTGGTGAAGGGAAATAGCCATGCTGACAAAGCTTCAGCCTGAGACTGCACTGTACAGAACCCTAAAAAAAAAAAGGGGAGAAAAGAAAGGAGATTGAGGATTTTGTTTGGTTGGTTGGTTTGCTATCGGTTTGTTTGTTGTTGATTTTTTTTTAATGGCCAATTGTAATTATAACATCTCTGATACAAGTCACATGTATTCCTCCTTATAAGATTCAGATGGATATCTGGGTGGATTTGAGGCAGTGGACAGGCACCTGGACCAGAGCAAGTGTCTGTGGTGCTTTGAGGAGGTACCACAAGCATTGGGGAACAAGCATTGGAGGTGCCTGAGGGATGGGGCCGGCAGGTAGCCCTCAGTGGAGGTGTCCTGTTTTAAGAAATATGCACTAAATTGCTTCTCTGGTGGGGGTAAAGGGAGATGTTCTGGGGTACAACAAAAGTCAGGACTTTTCAGGGGGAAACTGGAGGAAAAGGCAAGTGAGGTGTAGAGAGGCAGTTAATGCAAAAACTCATAAGATCACCTTCACAGCAGGAGGACTAGGATTTAGAGGGCTGTTTGCTGTCTTCTGTTCTTCTTTTCCACTGCCTCACCCAATACAGCAACCTGTTTTAGACCCTCAGTCTCAGCTTCCTGATCTGAGGGATGCATTATCTGGGCAGTGCTAAAATGGCACTGCTCTCCTGTAGGGAGCGAAGGTTCAGACTTTCCCCTGCAGTGCTTGAACCCTGATTCCATCAGAGTCTTCTGGGAGGGCTTCAGCTGCAAGTTCAGGTGTATACACTGAAAAAACTATTCCCCTTCCTGCAGAGACTGTGGCTTAATCAATATAGCCTAAACAGAGACCAGCCTACAGCTGCTTTCCATGCTGCTGGCTTTGTCCAGGAGCAGAACAGATCTGCAGTATAAACTCTGTGGCCCCACTAGCCGGGGAGGGGAAAGAAAATAAAAGCCAAGCACAGACATGGCAAGGAAGCAAGGCCTGTTGACAAAACTGATCACAGAGTGCCAGCAATGCAATTGAAAGTACTCCAGGGCTTACTTCTGATGCAGTGGATAGTTTGGAAGGGAATATGTAATGCCCTGTGGCCTAACCTTGGCTTCTTACCAAGGAGAGATTGATTACTGTAGGAATGGTGGTGAGCCATGGGCATCTGAGAGCCCCCACGTTAGGCTTCATGTCAGCTTTTAGCCAGTTCTAATCAGAATCTGATTTAAGATTTTTTTAGGCTATTCCTAGTATCTCTCAAGTTTTATTCAAAGTGTCCTTTTCCAAGTTATGTGTTCTTTTGAACATTTTTCTACCAGCCCAAACACAAAAGGTCTCTCAAGTTGGACAGAAGTGTTAGGATATTTTCTAGATGTCTGACTTGCAGCCTCCTCTGTTTTATCGTAAAGGCAATTTTCCCCCTTCTGCTCCCTACAATAGAGGGATAAATTAGACTTGCTTTTGCCTGTTTGCTGGCAACTGTACTGCAAGATCTCAAGCACTTGATGTTAACTGAATTATCAAACCAGCTTTCTGTGAAGTGTAAACTGATATGCTAAGGAAGAGTGTGCCTAATAATCAAGCAGTTTCTAGATTATTCTTCCATTTACTAAAAGCAAGCAATTGCAAAAAAAAAAAAAAAAAAATAAAAGAAAGGAAAGAAAAGAAAAAAAAAGCCAGACTTCATCTCACTGTGCAAGATGTGCATTTCAACAGCTGCAGGTTTCTCAGAAGGCTTTTCGGAGTTAATCAGCAAAAGGGCAGGCAAAATATGGGCCAGGAGATTTCTTGGCAGATTTTCAAAGTCCATTAATAACAGCTCAATCACTTGCAGGGTGGGGGAGCAGATGAGATGCAGGGGGCAACGCCAGAAGCACTGAGCTGCTGGAAGGACTGCTGAGCTTTGCTGCACTGTGATGGCTGAGAGGAGAGAGGAAAGAGGAGTCCAGTTTCCAGACTGGCAAGACCAGAGCACTAATATGTGGCACAAAGCACTGATCAGCCACTGGACTGGGACAGTGTTTTGTCATATGTGTTTCTGTGCCAGTGGCTGTGGGTGCCTCAGCATGGGATGATCAGGGCCTGTGACAAGTGTCCAGCCCCAAGGAGGACAGCAGGTAGCTGCCCCTTTTGCCCAGGATTGCTTCCTCCTTTTTGCCCTGGCTTCTCGCTCCATCTTAGCATGGGCTGTGAGGCTTGTCTGCATTGCTTTTATGTTCACTTTTCTGACTCTGAGAGAAATGGGGCACTTGGACCTTTGCTTCTCTCACAACCTCCAGCTGGGGGGGACAAAATAGGTACTTGTGCCAGGAGCCAGCTGTGTGTTGCTGGTGGGGAGAGGTCCTTGAGAGAGGTTTCCTAACCCATGAGCAACAGATACATCTGGGAAATGGAGAGAAGCTCCTCTGCATCCCTGTGTCCCGGCACAACAGGCATGTGCTGGGCCCAGCCCAGTGGCTTGCAGCACCCCCTCTCTTCAGTTGGCTCCTGGCAGCTGCTCTCATGCCAGGAGCCCTGTCACACAGAGTCCTGAAGCTTCGCTCTTGCACTGCTGTTTGTGTTGTCAGAGCAATCTGGGAAGACTTTTTGATGCCGGAGAGCATGTGTGCAACTCTGGATGACACTCCAGACCCTCCTTAGCTGACTCCTGTTCTCTTCCAATGGGTCGGGAAGACTCCCCTCTGCTGTTCCTGTGTTCAATCCCTTGCTATCTCCCCTTTGCTACTGGCAGGGGCTGGGAGGATGTTTTCCTAATTTTGCAGCAGCAGAGCTCTAGGAGCAGATGGTCTAAGCCTGTTGCCGAGTCTGCTTCCTCCCCTCGCAGCATATTTGGCACAGGGGTGGGGTATTGGAAGCTTGGTCTCTTGACGGACTTATGTTGGGGCCAGCACCTGTCATAAAGGTTAGTGCTTGCTGCAGTTCCACAGCGGAGTTTGCAGGGTGGGCTCAGTCCCATGGCTCACACTGAGGGGCAGTGTGAGAGCAGGCAAAGTTACACAGATCAGATTGTGGCTCTTGGGGACATGTTTGGTAGGGTGAGATCCTTCCTCTCTCACCCACACCACTGCCCACAGAGGATGGAGCCATAAACCATAACCCAGCCATGCTAATTGAGTTCAGGTGAGCAAGCAGAATTTTGAGGCACCCTGAGGTGACCCCACTATGACAAAATTGCTCTCAAGGGTAAGCTGAGCCTTTCGACTGACAAGATGAGGAGCCTAGTTATATTAATCTTCACTATAAATACTTCAGCTGGATGCCTTGGATGGGATGAATCCACACGGAGACCCTTACGCCAAGCACATGTTCTCCAAAGCATCTTTCCCCAGCAGTCTTTTCCTTGTGGGCCCTCAAACACCCTGCAAGCCCTTAGTTTGTCCTGCCCACAGCATCCCTGTTGACAACATTTATCTGTCCCTTCACTTCAGAGTGTTCATTCTGGCTGTTGTTTAGGGAATGTCTCCTCCAGTTTGTACAATCCCTCCCTGGGCGCCATACCAGCATTCCCGGTGGGCCAGCGTGGAGATGGGATAAGGTGAGCACCAGACTGCACAGTACTATAGCTAAGGTGCACTTCACAAGGCTTGTAGAGGATGCATTTTATAGAGAAATAATGTGTACTTCTCTAGTCAGTGAGGAGTGAGCTTCTGCAGATTTACAACCTGGAGCATCCCTAAACAACAGCTGTGCATCCTGATGGACTAAGCAGGCAGTAGAGTAGGCTGCAGAAACTGGCCAGGCTGAGGTGATCTGAGACAGGATGGAGGGTCTGGATGCCCATTAAAGTATTTCTTTTATTCTTATTGTTGCCTGGTGAACATGAGAAATAAAACACTTTTTTTGGTTCTACAGCTAGTCTAGATGATAATATATTACATGACTGTCAGATTCAGGCAGTTTGTTAAAATTAGAGATGATAGATTTATGGCCCAGAAGGGATTGCTACAGCATGTAGCAGACCAGACTTCCCTCTCTCATTTCAGTGTTTCCTAGTCCTCTTCTACTTACTCGTATTCTCTCCTCTAGGGATGAGGCTTTCAGGCACAACTCTGGCATAAACACAGATGAACAGTAGCCCAAAGGCTATTGTTTTGTGACAGAATTGACTACAGCCACTGTGACAACAGTAGTCCCCAGGTGCTGTTCCCATCTGGCTCAGAGAGCTGCCTCAGCACCTTCCCTTCTTTCCATGTCTGTGGCCCAAGACAGGAAAATAAGTATTTGAAGGTTTGAGAGGAAAATGAGCACAGGGATAGTGATCTTCACTGTTTCTTTCAAAGGAGATAACAGCTCACAACTCTGACCTCTAGGACCAAGGATTTTTCTAGAGTGCCAAACTAGGATCAGAGCATCATTCCTCTAGTCTACTTCTAGAACACTTTCTTCCTTCTTGAACATAATTTGGCTTTCCTCACTTTCCCTGGCAAAATGTGTGTCTCAATATCTCATCTCCCATTGCTACAGCCCTGTTCCAGGCATTTCTGCTGTACTTGGCACTCAAATTGCTGTCTCTTTTTAATTGCAGCCCTAGTACTTGACACAGTGATTGTCCAGTGGCACGAAATAAGGCATCAGACAGTAGCTATGGTGTCTGTTGTGGACATGCTGTCACATGCATGTAGCTCCTTTGCAGGTTACACAGCCCCTAATTGCTGTGCCTCTACTTTTTTTTTAAGCAACGTTTCTACCACAATTCCATGGGCTAAGAAACTGATTAAAATGTACCAAACGGTATCATCTTTAGAGCTTTGAAAAATCCCTGCAGTCGGTGGGTGGCTGTGGGGGAGGGAGTGATTGATGCAAAATGTCCCCTCTCCCCAGGAGATCTTTCTCCCCCACACCCATAATCCTACTACTTCGTACTTATATAACATTGTCATCTCCTATAGCACATATGCAACTGATTTGTCACCAGAAGGAAGCTCAGCCAGAAGTTGGACCAAGGGACAGAGGGTTAGGGGGTCCTGACTTCTGGCCCTGGCATGCAGTGGGGTCTTGGCTTTGATTTTCCTCTCTGCAAAGGAGATCCTACTGATTTTTGCCTTGCCCACTCAGCTGATGTGAGACGAAGTATATGTTGACAGAAATGTTTTGAGAATGATGGAACATACTAATTTATTAATGGAATCTTCTCTGATCATCACATTTCTTTCACTTAACTAACGAAAATCCCTTGTGAAGTTGTAGTGTGTTGTTCAGCAAGCAAAACAAAACCCCTGACCCTCAGACAGCTCTCCTAGGCATGCAGAAAGAGGCAATGCTGGAGCCTTAAAGGGTGTCAGGACCAGAGCTCTGCTGGTGCCACACACTGCCAGGCTGTGCTGGGGCTCAGTAGCCTCCAGCACGTGGGACGGGCTTGTAAAGGACGGGTATTTTTAGGGAGAAGGAATTAGGCAATAGGGACAAAATGCGTCCCAGCTGAGGGGAAACACTGGGTGATGCTTAGCGTGTATGTGCATGATGCATGTGTGTTATTTTGGGAGAAAGCTGATCTGCCCGTCCCCTAAAACACATGGCAGCGCTGGGACACTGCTCTTGATATCCATCAGCCCCAAACAGAATCGGGGAGAGCTTTAATCAGTCCCAAACACCATAGATGTGCCTGTATTCTTGGCTCAAGGGGGCTAAGGGAGCTGGTCAGCTCAAAGAGGTTTATGAAAGGTTTTGCATCTGTGTAGCAGCAATAGGAGTGTTAAATTCCTGGCACCAGTGCCATGTGTCTGGGATATGACCAGATAAGGAGAGGCTGCTACCCTGCCAGAGCCTGCAAGGGGCAGTAGGGGAGGGAGAGTGTGTGTAGTAACTGTGCAACAAGTCAGGAACGGGGAGGCAGAGTTAATTTTTGTCTGCTGTGCAGTTTCAGTGTAACGCCACTGAATTCATCCACTGAGATTTCATATTTAGCTCTCTGTATTTCTGTGTATTAAATCTGGAAAGCAACCCTTGAGGCAGGGGTTGTTTCTGCTCCTGCAGTGCCCGGGTTGGGCAGCTGCTGTATTCAGCCAGCAGCCACAAGGATCATTGGGTTTAACTAGTGATCAATATGCCATTTCAACTAACGTGAGAAAGTTTACCAGGTAAGAGTGTATTGGGCTTGCTGGGAACAACACAAGGAATGGAAATATTTCAAGAATCTTTAAAATAAGCAGACACTGCTGCTAGGCCAGGCTTAACTTCATGGCATGGAAGAAGTTCGTGCCTATGACACCAGAACTCAGCCTTAGCACAGGGTCAGAGGGAAGCCTTTGGTTCATGGCTCTCAACCCCCTTCTGCTACTGCTCAGTGAACTCACTTCTTAGCTTGCCAACTTCCCTCTTGAATTGTTAGGGTTTCTGACTTTTAAATACATGCTGTTTGTCTGCCCTGTTAAGGTTAGCCCATCACTGTTAGAAACACAATGTCTCTGCAACTTTACCCAGCTTTTTAGCAGAAAATCCTCTCCAGCAAGGCTCCCTGCTTCGTCAGAGCCATTCCTCCTCCCAGTCCTGCATGCAAGGCGTGCAGTGTTCATGGGCCTTGCAGTGGGACCTTTGGGAGGGCAGCAGGAGCTGCCAGTTGGCCACAGTCACGGCAGTGCGAGCACATCCTTTTCTCCTAAAGTTCTGACGTACAGTTTCAGTGAGTGGCTGTGAAGCAGTGTGTCACAGCATCACATCCACTGTGAGCTCCAGTGAGTCTGGTTTATTTCTGGCTTTAGGTTCATCAGCAGCTGCCTCTTTTCTTCCTTTCCCTCCACCTCTAACGGAACCTTGGGTCTGGTATTTTTTTATAAGACAGTATCTTCTCAAATGGCTTTTTTTTTGTCACATAAAACATGTCTGCTCAGCTGGAACTTGCACTGGATAGAAGATAAGACATTCCTTTCTTGGTTAATGTAGCATAGATGTTTTGTAAATAGTTTCTTTCTTCTCCCCTAAAGCTTTAATCTCTCATTAGATGTTGGATTGCCAGGATACCACATTTGCAGATACACCTGGCAGAAACAGTGAAGACAAGAAAACACCATATTGGGAGATAAAAATGAAAATG